>RJWJ010016754.1:0-34202 GCA_004363605.1 Indri indri | reverse complement strand
TCCTTGCACTGTATAGTTGGGACATCTGTCTTCCAGCGTGTGTCATAGAAACTTGAACATGCCTGGCACCACGCTAGATGCTCAGTGAATGAACTCCTGGGAAGTCTCTCCTCTGGCCAGATGCTAACCCTGCCTGGGCAAGTGACCTTAGGCAAGTTTCTTAGTCTCTTAAAGCCTCAATCTCCTTATCTTTAATCTTGCCAGTTGCTAACTCTAAATTTTCATTAAGAGTCAATGAGATAAAATAGGTAAAATTCAGTCTGAGCAGTCCAGACGCCTGTGAAATTAAGTACGTGACGTCTGTCTTTAATAAGTTCTTCCCACACCCTCTACGACCAAAAAGTAAATGAACAACAGATAGAAATCTGTCTTCCTATACTTCTTTCCAGTAACTGCCTTAGATGTGCCTCTCTCCTTCCGACTTTGTTATCCCTCCCTGCCCAGCTCCTGGCACACCCGTTCTCGTCCCTTTGGCTTCGTCTTCCAAAACTGGAGTCTGATCTCAGCTTTCGTAGCTCCCTGCATCTCACTCTCAGGCATATCTTACTGCTGGCCACATTGGATATAACATGCTCTTCCATTTCAGGTGTGAACTCGAATTTGCAAGGCTGCCAGCCAGGCCTGTGTTGCCTCTGTGTTCCCTGAGGAAGGCTGACCTTCTTCAGTTCCAATTATTGAGACTATGGGAAAATTATGCTCTTTTAGAAGCTTCAGCTCTATCAGATTCTTTAGTTACTGTGAATGAAGCCACCAGAAAGACTCACGGAACCTAGAGATGGTGGGAGGAGGGGAGATTCCTGATAAGGACTTCAGGGACCCTGGATGCAGCCATGCCTGATGCTGATACTACTACTGCCTAACCAATTGATTATCTTCGATTCCCTTCCCCTAGCCAATTTATTTTGATTTTGGGCCCTGGAAAGTGAGAGCTCTGATACCTGAACTCTATCCAGACAAAGAAAGAAGAAGGGAGGGTGGGAATAACAGGCCTGGAAATTAGTGGAACCTTCAAGATGAGTTCAAAACAAGCCCTCTGCTCCCACAGATCTCACCAGCAAAACTACAGTCAGACCAGTTCTCAGAGGTATGACCATTGTCTTAAATGAATTTTCGGTGTTGGCTTTCTTCTTAAATATGGATGCACTAGTTGGCAAGATCTTACTGCCTTCTACAAAAATGCTTATGAACGTTTTAGAAAAACGCAGAATGTTTTTTAGCTCTATTTTTTCCTAAAAGATTTATTATTTTACTTTTCACATTTGGCTCCATTTTCTATTATTTTATTGTCTTCTGGATCTGACTGCTTCTTTTTAAAAAATCCATAGATACTAGTTGTACATATTCTGGGGTACGTGAAACGTTCTGATACATGTATACAATGTGCAGTCACCAAATCGGGGTAATTGGAATATCCCTTACCTCAAATATTTATCTTTTCTTTGTGTTGGGGACATCATAAATCTTCTCTTCTAGCTATGTTGAAATATATAATAAATTATTTTTAACTATAATTTCTCTACCGTTCTGTTGAGTATTAGAACTTGCTCCTTCTATCCTAACTGTATTTTTGTATCCCTTAACCAACCTCTCTTCATCCTCCTCTCCCCCTTTTTAGTTCTACTTAAAATAAGAATTTTATTTTAAAATAATAATTTTTTTCTTATCTGCAGACACTTCAAATGCATGCACACAAAAATCCAATATCTGTTTATGAACAAGCTGCCTCTATGTTCTTACATGAAAAAAAAATACTGTTCTTGCAGAGGAAAGAATTGTTGCTGATGTTATACTTTTTTATAAACTGCCAGTTATATTAAATCATTCCTACCATATTTCTGTAAAATCTGGGAAACTTTGAGTCCATGAGGAATGAGATACCAGGATGCATGCGAAACTCCAGGGTTCTCACCTTTGCACAGAATGAGGTTATCGGTTATCAACAAAAATAAAAAACTCACTGACGTTTCCATATCATTTTAAGATACATAAAATAGATTAAGGCCTGAGGGTCAGGCATGAATATTTTATAGACACAAAAACATATATTCAGATAAAAAAATAGTATACATCTTTTCCCAGAACAATTAAATATAAGTAAATGGGAAAAAATACTAAGTTTAACTTTATTTTCCTTTTTAGCTTTAGAAAACTGTATCTTTCTATTTATATGTAAAAAAATTAGCATCAGAAGTAGCAATTCTTCTACATAATACTACATAAGTGTTCTGGAAAACTTGGTTCAATTTGTGCAAGAAAAATTTTAAATCTATTCATAGAAATGAATGCTGTAGTTAAGAATGCAAAATAGTTTTGGTAATTTAAAACTAAGAAAGAAAAAAAGTCTCTTTTGGTGATAAATATTCCATACATGGTTTTTATTCAAAGGCAACTTATTTTTAGGAAATAGGAGAAAAAAACATTTTAGCTCTTTTGGACTTATATGCTCAAAAAACAATATTCTAACCTTTTTATTTTATTTTATTTATTTATTTTTTTTGAGACAGAGTCTCACTCTGTTGCCCGGGCTAGAGTGTTGTGGCGTCAGCCTAGCTCACGGCAACCTCAAACTCCTGGGCTCAAGTGATCCTTCTGCCTCAGCCTCCCAGGTAGCTGGGACTACAGGCATGCGCCACCACGCCCGGCTAATTTTTTCTATATATATTTTTAGTTGTCCAGCTAATTTCTTTCTATTTTTTTAGTAGAGACGGGGTCTGGCTCTTGCTCAGGCTGATCTCAAACTCCTGAGCTCAAACAATCCACCTGCCTCGGCCTCCCAGAGTGCTAGGATTACAGGCGTGAGCCACCGTGCCCGGCCTAACCTTATATTTTAAAAACCAGTGTTTTGGTAACATGTGCCCTAAGTGTAATAGCTTTTATTTTGTACTTTCTAAAATACAAAATTGAAAGTGTGAATCTAGGTACAGAGTAGTAAGCTCATTTTTCAAATGCCTAAGTGATTTTGCTCAATTCACATCTGACATTGTGACTATTTTACCACTATTTAAACACAGAACATCTGTTGTACAACCTTCCCTCTAAAACTCAGATTTATTAACTGGGTGCTTCAAAGAATTGCCCAAGTGGTGCTTTCAGGGCTCAGAGAGGCTCTCTAAGAATTGACAATACAGATCACTTTAAAGAGATTTCATTTTCCTGCAAAACAAAATGTGTTTAGGGATATCAAATCCACTCTTCACCCCCACTGAATTACAAAAGTAAAAATATTAAATTTTCAAACTGTCAAAAGAAAACAAGAGTACTTCTCTGATCTCTGCAATGAAAACACTGGTTAGAAAAGAGCAATACGTTCCACATTTATCAACCCGCAGAAGCTATTACCCACACCGTTCCAGAATTACGGGGAATTTGACGTAATTAAAACTGCAAATCCTGGAGCTTTACCAAATCATTTGAATTTTGAAATGGAATCTCTGGGAATTTTTGTTTAACATGCTCCCTACATGATTCTTAGGAACATTGAAATTTGCAAGTCATCAAGTGTGATGTTGAAGAGACGAGCAACCCTTAAATCCCCCTAGAAACACCAAGTATTTTCCAAGACACTTTCCCTTTGACACATGTCTGTTTTGTGACTGCTTTCTCACCCCACCCCCTTTGTTGGGAGATACGGTGGAGGGACATATGGGAGGTAGAAAGGTGGGTCATCCTGACCTATTTCTTCCCATCAGTGGTGTGGACAAAAGGTGGATCCAATGTATTCTCTTTGTTCCATCAGGGTCCTAACAAATGCCTGATGACATTGGGTCCACTTAAGGACTCAGTTCTCCACAGATCACGCTGATGGCTCCTGGGTCTGGAGTCTCTTTAAGATATCAAATCCTAAAAAGAATGTTATAAAGAGAATATTTCTTTATATACCTCGTATAACTTAGAATGGGCAACTTCCGACTATCAAATGCTTTGAGAGGAGCTTAAAAACATACAAAGAAGTGTGTACTAGATAATTACTGTGACTCTTTTGTGTCTTGTACCTTTCTTGATCAAATGGATATGTCATGGTTGATCCTGATTACAAGTAGACGTTTTTCTCCTTTTATCAGGTCAGCGTGAAATTTCTTACAAAGCCAAAAAAAAAAAAAAAATTCTTTTGCTTGTTACTCAGTAAACACTTATGTTCTGGCTTTCCCTATCTTGAGGTTTTGTTTATATGATTCTCTTATGACAATTAATTCCCAGACTAGCTCTTGTAAAAAGGACGTGTGCAATGCTTAATTATAATTGAAGCCTCTGATTAATCTCCAATAATCAACACCTGGACGTATTTGTGAGCAAGGTCTCAAAGTCACAGTGACACAGACAATGAAGAATATAACAGAGTTGTCCTTGGCTAGATCGCTTAAAATTGTTATCCCGATTTTGAAGCAATTCAAGACCTGTTTGTGTAACTGCTGGAAACGGGTCAGAGACAGATAATAAGTAGGAACTGCAGGGGTAAGGTCTTAGCATAAGAGCTAGCTCATGTGGAGGAAGCCTTTGCTTGCATTCTTCTCTCTGAGCAACTTGAAAATAGAACCTCTAAAAATTTCAATCTCATGCTATATCAAATTCCAAAGGGTTCTTTGATCTACAGTGAAAACCCAAGTAAGAGGATCATCATTAACTCGAATAAATGCCCTGTTTACAAAACCATTGGGACCATTTGGTAGCAGTAAGTAACTCTTTGTCTAGGATTGAAAAACTCGGCAGAGAAGCAGGATACATAAATTACAAAGAATGCGAGAGGGGAAGGAGAGAGGCGGAGCCCCCGAGAGAAAAGCAGATAGACTTAGTAACTTGGAGGTCACTAAAAGGCGGGCTGGGGAGACCTAAGGAAGAAGCCAGCACAAAACATCTAAAAATAGCAGGACCATAGGAAATGGTCCTAAAGATATTTGATCTGCCATTGTACTCCAGATCCTGCCAATTCAAGTTCAGATCTATAAAAAGGCATCTTTTAAAAATGCATCATCTCCTTCCTATCTATTCAGCAAAGGTACTGATTACGCATCCTGCTTCAAGCTGGTGGTCCCTCTGCCAGGATTTCTTACTTATAAAGTCAACCAGACGTTTCATTGCTTTCTCTTTGGGAATTCACATGAATCACAAAATTACGCCAACAATAGTTGCCCCTCTTGCCTTTGCAATCAACCATGGAAGCATGAGGCAGAGCGGATGCATGATTTGCGAACACGTTTTAAAATATGCATCCCTCCTACTCCTAGCAGGGCTCACTCTACGTTAATTTTTCCTTGGTGTCTTTCTTATTTTCCTTCACTCTTTGCTTTACAAGGGATGTTATCTAAGTTTCCTTTTGCTCAGTTTTCCTATCAATTAAAGGCTTCTGAATTACTGATGGGTCTCAGATGATGCTAAGATGAGAATCGAACATTGAACCATTGAGTAATGAAAACTACTTTAAGATCTGAATGACTATTTGAATAAAAATGCTTTGTGTAATAAAACTTTTTGTGATCAATTCAATTCTGTTTACCTTATTTATTGCCAAGATCTTTTCTCCTTTGCTTTTCTATGCAGATTATGTAGATTTAAGTCTAGTCTAATACTGCAGATAGTGAACATAAACATTTTTATAGAGTTGGCTTACAGACTTGCTCTTCAGTTGGCTGAGAAGTCCATGCTCCACTGAGGGTCTGCCATGTCCAGAACCAACTGATGAAACCAATAGTTCTCTGGGTCAGATGCTTGGCAACACATGATCCTGCTGTCCCAGCCAGAGCTGTTTTTATCAGGAATGAACTCCTGATCCAAAGGTTTGCTGGTGGCATAGGAGGAGGCCAGGTATGTCAACAAGGCTGCCCCATCTCAATGGTGACCCGCAGAACCAATCAAGCCCTGGTGGTTCCTGAGACTGAGCATGGAACACATTGGGAGGGTTAGTTAGTTAGGAAGTTATAGCAGCAAAATAAGCAGAAGCATAAACAGAAACAGAAGGTAGCTTGTCCCCAAAATGGTGGGGCTCAGGTTTAGAAGAAATGGACACCCATGCTGAAGGCGTGAGAGATCAGGGACATCACCGCAGCTGCGGTGTCCAGGGGCCTCCAGAGGTACAGCTGCATCCTGAATGGCTTCCTGTTCCATGAGACTTCTGTGCTGCTATGGAGACATGTCCCTCCTCATTTCTCTATTTAACTTTAAACTTCTTCAGCTAAAGTAAACTACACATCCCTCTGCTCCTCACAACCTCAAAGCATCTACCTGAGATAACCAGTAAATTGCTCACTGATATTTGTTCTCTCTGTCCTACTTTTTAAAGCTATAAGAAAACAATTTCAACATAGTATGGATTAATGTTTTTCCCTCTGCTGTGGATTATTGTAATTTTGGTCTCTGACATTGGTAATAAATTCCTTTTCTCGGACACACACACACACACACACACACATCTGTTAGAATATATATATGTGTGTGTGTGTGTGTGTGTGTGTGTGTGTCTTTTAGACTCAAGAACAGTACTCAGATATTTTTTTCAGTTACTTTTTGTATTAAACCCATAGGACAACAGTGATGTTTTTCAGTAACATTTTTTGATCACGTGACACCATGGGAAGCCACGCTGGTTCATTCTTTCCAAATTCTCAACAGTGTTCCAGGTTGACAACCACTCCCTTCCCTGCCGTCTTTCTTTCTAAAAATAGTCCTTAGCATCTTCTTTGCCATCTTCGTTCTTTCTCTAGCTCTGCTGTGTGTCCCACTTGTTCTTGTTCTTATCTTTCTAGACACAGGGAAATCATCTTATCTCCATCAAGACACTGCCTCGACACTGTCTTACCTGTATGAAGATCATGCCTAAGAATGTTGAATCCTATAATTTAGCAAAAAGTAGAGCCGCTGACTAATAGGCCAGGAAGAGAACACCTAGTCCAGGCTCTTCAACTTGAATTTAAAAACTGATACTTGATTCAATTATTGAAAAACTTTTAGGTGTGTTTGGAACATCTCGAGTACATATATGTGAATTTACTTCTTTCAATTGTAAATTTTATAAAATTGAAAAACACATCAAGTATTTTTTTCTTTTCTTTTTTTTTCTTTTTTAAAGAGATGGGGTCTCACTTATGTTGCCCAGGTTGGACTTGAACTCCTGGGCTCAAATGATCCTCCCACCTCAGCCTCCTGAGTAGCTAGGGCTCTACATGTCACCATGCCTGGCCATACCAGGTATTGCTGATGAAAATTTAATGTCTGAATTGAACTGTGCTTTAAGTATAAAATACACACTGGATTTTGAAAACTTAGTAGAAATAAAAGAGTGGAGAATATCTCATTAATATTTTTTTTAATATTGATTACATCCTGAACTAATATTTTGGATACATTGGTGTCTTTGTCTGCTTGGGCTACTATAACAAAATACTCTAGACTGGGTAGCTTATAAACAATGGGAATTTATTTCTGACAGTTCTAGTGGCTGGAAATTCCAAGACCCAGGTACTAGCATGTTTGGTTTCTGGCAATGGCTCATTTCCTGGTTTATAAATGGTCCTTCTTCCTGTGTCCTCACATGATAGAAGGGCCAAGGAAGCTCTCTGGGGCCTCTTTTATAAGGGCACTAATGACATTCATGAGGGCTTTGTTCCATGACCTAAACACCTTCCAAATGCCCTACCTCCCAATACTATCACATTGGCGATTAGATTTCAACATACAAATTTTGGGAGACACGAACATTCAAACCATAGCAATTGGGTTAAATAAAATATGTTATTAAAATTAACTTCATCTGTTTTATTTTACTTTTTAAATATGGCTGCCGAAAATTTACTATTACATATGTGGCTTGTCTTATATTCCTAATAGATAGCACCGGTCTAGATATAACAGGGAAGTCAGTGTAGACACACAGGAGCAACCTGGTTCAGGTGAAAAATTCCCTCTGTCAGGTAAACTGACCCCAGTCATGAGAAACGGGGGAATAGTCACTGTCACCCAATTTTAATTTCAATATAGTAAATAAATTGTCTCTTGCTCTCTTTTTTTCCTAATCAAATCTCTCTATCTTCAATAGCTGGTTTCTAAACACTCCCCAAATCAAATCCTGGTTCTTGATCAAAGATCTAGCTTTTGGTTTTATTTTATTTATTATTTTTCTGTTTTTAATTCTATTGATTTCTGTTCTTATTTTTATGATTTCCTTCTTTCCATATTTAGTTGGTTTATTTTTGTTCCTTTTATGGTTTCTTGAGGCGTAAGTTTAGATTATAGATTTGAGACTACTTCTTTCCTTAATATAAACATAGAATGCCCTGAATTTCCTTTTAACACTCCTTTAGCTGAATCTTGCAAATTTTGAGTTACTTTCACTTTTGTTCAGTTCAAAAATTTTGTTCAGTTCAACTTTAAATTCTCTTGAGAATTCTTCTTTGACTTTATAAAATTGCTGTTTAATTTTCAAGTGTTTCGAGGTTTTTCTGTTATCTTTCTATTTGTTTCAAGAGTTTATGCTTACTTGGAACGTTTTTATAACAGATTCTTTAAATTCTTTACCCTAGAATTCTAATATGTATCATCAAACTGTTATTGTTTGTTGATTGTCTTTTACCTGGTGAATTAGGATTTCCCTGAGGAATTTTGGTTTGGATCCTGGATTTGAATATTGGGTATATAAAGAAGAACCCTGGTTCTTCTTTAACTCCTATGGAGATGGCTGATCTTTTAGTTTTAGCAGGCGATTGACCTGGTTGGGTTCAGCCTGCCCGTTCTGACCAACCTTATCTATGGGTTGTGTGTTTCCAATGTGAATTTAAGTTTTTATGCTTTCAAAGCCTTTGCAGTGCTATTTGGATCTGTCTTGCATGTGTACCTTCCTGTGTCCAGGGTGGGCCTTGCCTGGTTGCCACTCCCAGAGTTCAGTTCTCGGTGTCTGGTGTATGCTGCTCACACCAGAAATATGCACATGGAATTTGGGAGTGAGCCCAGGAGTCCATAAACAACTTTAAGTGGTTGCTTTCCCAAACTTTCTCTTTTTACAATATCTATGTGACATGGTACTTATTAGTTTAGTTCTTTGAGGCTTCCCAAGAAATCTAGGACTTTATCCTGCTACTTGGGCATACTTCCTGTGACTACACTGTGTCTGGGTCCTAATGGTAGAAGGAGAGCAAGAGAGAGCAAGAGAGCAAGAGAATGAAACCAACAGGTACTTGCCCCAGACTCTTGGAAGCACAGAGTTCCTCTGAATGGAGAGGAAAGTTTTCCTTCTTTAGAGTTTTAGGTCCTTGCCTCCGTTGGTGCTACAGTCACCAGGAGACTGTTGTGGGCTGGGATGCAAGAGAACAGAAAGAAGTAAAGAAAAAGAGAGGAATGGGGGATTCTACACTCTCTCTGAACATCAAGAGGCTCTTCTCTTGCTCTTTGAGCCAGAAATAAGGAGATTCTTCTGCAAGTGTTTCTGTTGGCACCAATGCCCTTTTGAGCTAAAGCTGGGAGAGACTGGAGGAAACAAAGTAAACTCACTGCCATTTCAATGGTAGTTTGAATTTCAGTCTTCCACCCAAGAAGACTTTTCAGTCTTCAAAAACTCTTTCATGCATTCTGCAGAGGGTTTACAGCTGCATTCAATGGAAGAGACAAGGTGACTTTGCTCCATCATATCTATAACAGGACTTGCACTATTATAATCATATAATATTGTTTTAGAAGTGCTGGACGGTGCAATAAGACAAGACACAGAAATGAGATATAATAATTGGGAAGGAGACAATACAGTCACTCTTTGCAAATTACAATAAGCACTAACATTCATTGACTACATCCTGTGTGTCAAGCTCTACCTTCAGTAATTTATATACAGGAGTCCCCCCTATCTATGGTTTTGCTTTCTGCAGTTTCAGTTACCCACAGTCAAATACCTGGATCAAAAATATTAAATGGAAAATTCCAGAAATAAACAATTCCTAAGTTTTACATTGCATGCCATTCTGAGGGGTGTGACGAAATCTCATGTGGTCCTGCTCCATTTCACCCAGGGCATGAATCATCTCTTTGCCCAGTGGATCCATACTGTGTCGGCTACCCACCCCATAGTCACCTAGGAGCCATCTGGGTTATCAGGTCAACTGTCGTGGTATCCGTATTGCAGTGCTTGGGTGCTAGGCGCTCTTATTTTACTTCACCATGGCCTCATAGCAAAAAGTAGTGATGCTGGCAATTTGCATATACCAAAGAGAAGCAGGAGGGTGCTACCTTTAAGTGAAAAGGTGAAATTTCCCAACTTACTAAGGAAAAAAAGAGTTATATGTTGAAGTTGCTATGGTCTATGGCAAGAACGAATATTCTATTTGTGAAAATGTGAACAGTATATTTTGTTATAATTGTTCTATTATTAGTTATCGTTAATCTCTTACTGTGCCTAATTAAAAATCAAACTTTATCATAGGTATAAAAACACAGTATAGGAAAAAACATAGTATATATAGGGTTTGGTACTATCTGTGGTTTCAGGCATCTGCTGGGGGTCTTAGAATGTATCCCCGGTGGATAATGGAGGACGATTGTATACATTACCTCACATGGTCCTAATAATAAATCTGTGAAGTGGGTATTGTTATTACTATCTCCATTTTACAGATAGGAAAATTGAGGCCAAAATAAATTACGCAAGTTGCTCAAGATCCCATCGTCAATAAGTGGAAGAGCCAGTATATTAGCCCAGATAGACTGTCAATTTGTGCTCTTAAATAATCGATTGAAAAAATTATCAAAAAAAATATAAGAATGAAGCAGGAAATCCCTAGCAAATATTGAGACATGGTATCAAGGTACAATAATTAAAATATTTAGGCACTGATACAGAAAGAAATATAGATACATGAGACAACAGAGAGAAGCCCCAAATAGAATCTATAATGTAATACATATGAAATACATACTAAATGAAACACCATAAACCAACTAGATAAGTAATTATTCCAAAATAATTATGTATTAGGTATTACTCCAAAATAAACACTTATCTAGTTGGAAAACAGTGATTTATAATTACATGTTATAGCATGTAGCTAAACTAAATTCCAAATGGATATATATTAAAACAGAAACATTCAATAAACTAGATAAGTGGAAGTAAATATTATTAAATCTCTAAAGGATTTCCTATGCTTAAAAGTGATAACGGCAATCGATACATTTTGTTATGCTAAAAAGATACAAAATTCATACAGATAACTAAAATGAAATGAAAAGGCAAAGAAAAGTTGCAAAAACTATTCACACAAATATAACGAAGTTTTAATATTATTAATGTAGTTGTCATATAAATTTTAAGAAAACATTCAGACCTTGAATAGATGAATAAAGGATATGAACACAATTCTTTCCTCATAAACAATTAGATATGAAAAATTTTCAACATTATCAAAAAATGCACATTGAAATGAGACCACAATGTCGCCTACTAACTTTAAAAAGTGATAAAATCTCATGACACGGGGGCCCTTGCTATAAAACTATAAAATGGTTAAAAAACAAAATAAAAAAGTTTTAGACACTGAATTTATAATATGGTATGAAGATCCTTAAAATGTGATTACCATTTTGATTGGTAACATTTATGAGACTATAGCTCAAGGAAATAATTCCAAATAAGGGGAGGTGGTGACATGTAAATGTCCATTGAAGTGTTTGTTTTTTTTTAATAAATGGAAGAGATGTAAATTTAAAACCATAGGAAATTAGCTGAGTCAATTATGGAATATCCAGTTCATGGAAAACAATATAATCATTAAAATTATGTCTATAAATAGCTTATAGTAGCATAAAAACATTTAATCATAAGAAAAAAATAGCCTGATCATATACGTAATAGTACATTAAAAAACAAATACAACCAAATACTGCAAACGAGAAGCTCAAAAGAAAACCATGCATGATGCTAAGATTGGGAAGAACTTAATGCCACTATATGTTAATAGCGGTTATCTTTCATTTTTCTTCTAAATTTCTTTCTATTTTTCTGCATTTTTAAAACCTACATTAAGATGCATTCCTTTTATATTTTAAAATATGTTATTTAAAGCAAAACATCCTTTGTGATTAAGAAAATCCCAATGAAGTTCATTTGTGCATTTGAAAGAACTGCTGAATATGTACTGACATGTCTACCTAAACCCTTGTTTTTAAAGGCCATGCATTGAAAAGCTGTGTTTTGGCTGGGTGCGGTGGCTCACACCTGTAATCCTCGCACTCTGGGAGGCTGAGGCAGGAGGATTGTTTGATCTCAGGAGTTCGAGACCAGCCTGAGCAAGAGTGAGACCCCGTCTCTACTAAAAATAGAAAGAAATTAATTGGACAACTAAAAATATATAGAAAAAATTAGCCGGGCATGGTGGTGCATGCCTGTAGTCCCAGCTACTCGGGAGGCTGAGGCAGGAGGATTGCTTGAGCCCAGGAGTTTGAGGTTGCAGTGAGCTAGGCTGATGCCACGGAACTCTAGCCTGGGCAAGAGAGTGAGACTCTGTCTCAAAAAAAAAAAAAAAAAGAAAAGAAGTGTTTTTAATAAGATGTCATGACATCAGTTTAATAAGGGAATCAACAGATAATTAAGTCTTAATGCTCCACAGTCTTTAGGATGAATAGGATATTTGTGATGTTGAAACCTTCCAAATAAAACTGTCTTTACTGTTTTCAAGTTGAGGCTTGGCACACCCTGGTGGAGTTATAAATGGCTCATAATACTTTATGGAATAATATGATTTGACTGTATTTTTAAAGACACGTGCTTAAAAAATGAACTCAGATCCTCACAATTTAAAACAAAGTCTGGGCAACAAGTTTTGGCTCTCAGCCCATCTCAGCGGTGCTAGACATCTCAAGAGTAGCAGGCTTGCTCCAACGTGTGTGACCTTACAAAGAGAGCATCGGGGCAGCCACAGAAAACATTGTTTGCGAAGTGTTATTCTCTGCTCTGACTCACCACTGGGAGAGCACTGTCCTGAGGGTTTAGGAATGACCCTTGCAAGCCGGGCATCTGGCTCTGAGCAGGTGATGACATGCCCAGCTACAGCTACTAGGTCTCTGCAGGATTCAGTCATCACCAGGCCTGGCTGCGGAGAGAACTACGGATCCTACCAACAGCAGTGAAGGCGACCTGAGTTTGTGCAACCTTCAGCCACCTAGGTAACCTGCAGTACGAGGATGATGACAACAATATTTTTACTTTTGTAAAGGGATTAATAATTGCTAATGCTCTCTCAAATGTGATTCCACAGGATGTATTTTTTACACTAATATGCCAGAACTCACATATTAAATGAATGTTGTCCCCTTCAAAGGAGTGACCTTATTTTAATGACACTGTCATTGTTCAAGCCATCTTTGATACTCTACTTTGGATCCTGACACCAGAGTGCATGGTACCTTAAATCTTTTCAATGGTAGCAACATTTTGACCTTTAGAATAGGTTTAATGTTTCCGTAATCAGTTAAAAAGAATAAACCTTGTGGATAATATGGATAGTTCAGCTAAACTCTGAGCTAATTTCAAGAACCGTGCAGAGCCTCCGTCTCATGGCACAGAGCTAATTAAATAGTCAGCTAATGTTTCCTAGAAGAACAAGGCTCAGAATATGTTGCGATTGGTGGTAGGTGTTCTCTTTGTAAATGACCAGGTGAGATTCTAAAGTAAGGAGGTTGTCGCCTTGTCTTACTACAAACTCACTAAAAAGGCTATGTAGACAATAAATACTAATCACAAAAATATTTTCAGCAAAGGTAGGCTCATCAGTGTAAGTGTACACCCTCCAAGATGATCATTTGCTTGACTATATTCTGGTATGTCTCTTTCCTCTTTTTTTATTTTAAAGTAGGCTTCATATTTTATTGTCTCATTATTATTATTTTCTGAGACAGGGTCTCACTCTGTCACCCAGGCTGGAGTGCGGTGGCACAGTCATAGCTCACTGTAACCTTCAACTCCTGAGCGTGGGCAATCCTCCAGCCTCAGCCTCCTGAGTAGCTAGAATTACAGGTTTACGCCACCATCCCTAGGTAATTTTTTAAAAAAATTTTTGTAGAGACAGAGTCTTGCTATGCTGCCCAGACTGGTCTTGAACTCCTGGCCTCAGGCGATTCTCCTGCCTTGGCCTCCCAAAGTGCTGGGATTACAGGTGTGAGCCACCGTACCCAGCTAGTCCCATTATTATAGTAAGAATAATGTGACTTATAAGAGACAAACACAGAATAAATGAATGTTCACATAATGAAAACTTACCCCCTTGAAAAGCCCTAATTTTAAAAAGTTTACAATTTCCAGTAGAATTTTAAAAATGTCTTTCACTCCGCCCCTCTGCCTCTTTAGAAATAGAGGCTTCTGGATATAATTTATCCATTTCTTGATGACTCAGAATTATCTTTGCAAACATCAATTACTCATTATGTTTGGAGCCTCCAGAAACTGTAGCACAGATAGGGAGAGCTCCCCAGGGCACAGGAGGATGTGTACACTCTTTGTCCCTGCACGGAATGGATCCATAGTGCTATTTTGAAAATAATTCCTTTGCTCCTTTTTATCTTCTCCTTACAGGGGGCTCCTCACCCTTGTTTGTGCCTATTCGCATGCCTGAAGCTCATACTCTATATTCCTCTTTAGTGGAAACTTCAGTTTTCTGGAAAGAGTAACTAGAATGTCAAATATATTAAAATTATCTCCAAACTAAAGTATATAGTGGTGACGCAGGAGCTGGAAAGGAGAACCGTCGCCTGTTTCAGCACGAAGCTTGTGATAATTCGAACTCTTTGGCCTGTATATCTCCTCCCCATTATCTGTTTTATTTCTGCCTCCCTGAAGACTTGAAACACAGAAGACATGGGACCTGCAAACTCAGCCGCATCCAGTCCCTCCGCCAATCTCACCCAAGGCCAGCAGACTCAGAAACAGGACAGAGAGGGAGCCTCTTGCCCTAAGCTCAGTATTTAGGGCATCCAAAATCCGCTGACCTAAAGCCTTCCCCCACCTCCTGCTGATGGCGTGGTGATTTGGCCCATGAAGCAAAGCATCTGCTTTGGCTGCCTGAAAAGAAACTTTTCCTATCTCTACAGATTTGACTCCAAAACCTCCTCTAAGCCGAGAGCACTACCTTCAAGCACAACTTACTGAATTTATCATCCCACTGCCTACAGTTCCTTGTTTTCACACCCCAATTATCACATTAGCCCCCTTGGATATCAACTTGGTCTAGATAAAAATGAGCGCCCATATCTCGCTGGACACGCAAACTAGACATTTGGTGACCTACCCAACTATATGGGTTCTCCTCGGGCCCTCGTTACTGGGTCCCCGAAACCTTGCCTTTTCTGCAGATACCCTACTGAGGTTCCAAGCATGTCTTATGCCTCTTGCCCAAGCTGGAAGCCAATACTTTTACCATATTTTCCATTATTGCCCCATGCTTGGCTTCAGCCAAATGGAACTAATTGTTATTCTATCCGCATCTGCTGTTTTTCTGTCTCCTTGCCTTTTTATGTTTGCTCTGCTAGAAATGCCCTTAATGCTGCTCCATCAGCCACCTCTCCTCCTCCAGCCCACCTCAAATCTCTGCACATCCAAAAATCACTTTATATTTAAGGTCTGGTGTGTATGTCCTCTTCTCCATGAAGCCTTTCCTGAAGCACACTTCTACTGCAGCTAGAAACAAGCACTTTATGTGTTCTTCTCCCAGGGTACTTCACCAGAGTTCGAATGTACATGGCACATTGAACAAATCAGCTGTGTGAGCTACAGTTGGGAAAAAAGGGTTGTTTTTGTCTGTCACTGTTCCCCAAGCCTGATCGGAGGGGTTAGCTATTCCCCAACCCCTGGTGAAAACTCGGGCAAAACCACGATTTTCTGATCCCTTCTAATTAAGAAGTTCTATGCTCATAATAGATTATAAAACCCAGTCTGAATTCAGAAATTAGAACACCCTGTCCAATATTCATCAGCACTTGAATCACTGCTCACAGGTAACCCTTCTTTACCATCCCATAGCCACGCGGCTTGCTGGGGTGCTGCTGTTTTCAACATAAGGAGTATTTTTGGCTTCCTCTATCTTTCTGACTTCTGTTCTCCTTTACTCACTAACTGCTGTTTCTGATCAATCTCTAGTTCCAGGGTTGAAGTAAGGAAGAAAGATAAGTGGAACAGGAAATACCATTCTTTTGTTTTTGAAACACAGTCTCACTCTGTCGCATTGGGTAGAGTGCAGTGGCACCATCGTAGCTCATTGTAGCCCAAACTCCTGGGCTCAAGCGATCCTCCTGCCTCAGCCTCCTGAGTAGCTGGGACTACAGGTGCACACCACCACACCTGGCTAATTTTTCTATTTTTAGTAGAGACAGGGTCTTGCTCTTGCTTGGGCTGGTCTCAAACTCCTAACCTCAAGCGATCCTCCTGCCTTAGCCTCCTGGACTGCTAGGATGACAGGTGTGAGCCACTGTGCCCAGCCAGCAAAGATCATTTTGATTAACAGAATCACAGGAGAGGTTGGCCAGTGTTTAAAGCTGATCGTTTCTCTCTAAGACCACTTTTGAGAGTTCTTCAGAGATCCTCCATTCTTCTCATTCTCTGACTCAAGCAATGCAGCTTGAGTCCAGGTAGTTGCTTCTTTTTCAGTCCCTGGGGATCTAGCTGTTGACACTTTTTCTCCGCTGAGGTCCCGTTTCCCCTCCTGGGCCATATTAGATGCATCCGCACCCTTTCATGGAACAAACCCCCGAGGGGAAGGCTAACTTGAACACATCAACAACTTTCCCTTGCTCTTGCCATCTGAACAACGAGCCAGTTGGGGTGTACCCACCTCCAGACTTCTCAGATTTGAGTCATCAATTCATATCTTCCCTCTTCTAGCCCCCAGGGGCAAGTGTCAAGTTCTCAAAATGGTACTGCTGAAGTCAGTCTTACTAGAACGTACGTAAGGGGGCAGCCGGCCCTCCGGCCTTCACCCAGTGTCTTTAAAAAAATAGAAATCTTCCTCCTGTAGTCCTCTCTCAACCTTTACCCTTGATGGCCATTTATATCCTCTTTGTGGCTCAGAAATTTTTAGTTTATAGAACCCAATCTTGATTTTCCTTTGTCAATTGGCACCTTGATCTGGTATCTCACTTTGGAATTTCTTATCTGTTAAAACTAGGAGCCTCAGTAGAAATTTCCAACTTAACATCCTGTTGGACAGCTGGGAAAGTTATGCAGAGAGCCTACTCCGTTAGAAGACTGTGTAGTGTCCAAAGACAGAGACAACGTGATTCATCTTACATCCCTCACAGCCTCTAAAACTGAGCATGCTCCCTAAAGGGGAATGCGTAGCTCTAGCTCCCTGGAATGGACATGCTTGGTCTTGTACGTTGTTATAGCTACTACCATTCAGGACCGACCACGGGGCTATTTTCAAACCCCCTGTTAATTAACCCCCACCTAAAGCTATTGATCATGTGACAGAGACTGCTCTGCATTCGACAAATGGTTTTTCCCTTTTCTCTTTCAGCCAGCCGGGTTACATTTCCCAGCCTGCCTTGTGGTTAGGGGGCCATATCCCATCCAGCCAATGGGATGAGGGTGGAAGTGATGTACATCAGTGTCAGGTCTGGACCCAGAAGACCACCTGGGCAGTCCTCCATGATTTCTTGCCATTGGTGGACTGAATGCAGAGAAGGCAGGGGTCCTAGAAATAGCAAAGCCAATCTCTTAAAAAAAAAAAAAAAAAAGCAAAGATACACATTGTAAGTAGTGTGGGTCCCTGAATGAATGAGTGCATGGAGCAGAGCCTCATGCTGTACTCATCTGCACACCACTGAACTATGCTGTAAGTAACAACCACACCTTTTTATACTGAGAAGCCACTGAGATGTGAAGACTGTTTATTACAGTTATTACCACTAACACAGAGGACTAGATTCTAATAATATACTTTTTGAAATTTATTTTTTAGAAACAGGGGTCTCACTATGTTGCCCAGGTTGGACTTGAACTATTGGACTCAAGTGATCCTCCCACCTGTCTCCCGACTATAGGTGTACCTGGCTTTAATACTATGCCTTCTAAAGCAAGTGAAGGAAATTCTCCTAGGACCATTTTTCTTACCTCCCCTGAGAAAATGCCAAAAGTGTATTTCCTCGGATTCCAGGTAACATGATGTATTCCTTTCTGTGACAGCCCACACGCCGCCACTAAAATACATCTCACTGCTTTTTTTAGGTTAAGTGATTTCATTACTAGTTACCCTTCTTTTATCATTTTCTGAGGCCTGTAGGCTTAGAATTAATTTTTAATTAAAAAATTGTTATGGGGTATGAAGGTGTAGAGTGGGTGTAATTATGGAATGCTAACTTAGTAACTTGGCCTCTTTTCCGAGGGGCTGCAGTTCAAAATGTGGTGGGCTGTATTTCTCAAGTAGGAGAAAGACAAGTTCATTCAACCATGCAAATTAAATTACAAGACTTGGAATCGTTATTTTTGTGAAAATGTGTTCTCTACACTGTGTTTGCTCTGACATTCTTTTCAGATTTTCACCATAACGGTTCCATTTGGCCTTTAAATAACACAGAATTGGTAACTGTTTCTGGGGAAAGAGATGAAACTCCAAGGTTGAATTTGAACATCTTTGCTTCAGTGTTCCAAAGTTTAAAAATACCTTGAAAGAAACACCAAGTAATCAAAGAACAGAAGAACTATTACTGATAAATATAAAATCTTAAGTCTGTAGACTTAAAATAGTCTTCAAATCCACCTTGGATCTCAGTATGCTAATCCTATTTTTAATAAAATATAAGGAAGGCAATTCCATATCCTGCACTATTAGATTTCAATATTCAACAACACTGAACTGTAATTATTCTTTGTTTTAACTAAATCATTCATGTAGCAATCTAAAGATAGGTATTCTTATACCTGCATGAGGAGGAACTGTTATCATGGTCTAAACCAGTCTTGACAATCTTTAACTTTTTATCTCTTAGGTATACCAAGGGAAGATACAGAGTCTTGTACCCCTCGATTAAAGAACATCAGTTGAAAGAGTCCTGTCTACCAATTGCTTCTTAGATTGATAATGACCTTTGGAATCTTGAGCTAACCACAAAATAGCTAGAGATTTTATAGAAAAGTTGCTGGAAAAGATGATGGTGATGAATTATATGGTATTGAAAACATATTCCAATCAGACCAAATTTAATGTTATTGAAAACTTACTATATGCTAGTCACTACGTACTTGAAAGGTAATTCTAATAGGTAGAGAGTTCCAATTTTTATGAGCAGCTAGATGATTTCTCCATTTTGGGTAGTTCCCAGATATTTCTTTCTTTATAATTTTCGGGTCTTAAAGAATAACGCAGAAACTCCATGGCACTCTGCCAACTCTATGTTCCAGGCATATATTTGCTGGAAGTTCATTTTACACAGGAAGTTAGATACCACCACCTTCATTAGCTGCTGTGATATAGATCATGCAAATTAAGGGTCCATGGATACACAAAGATGCCACAGGACATGAAACCTGGTAACTGCCTTAAAATAGCCTATAATCTGGTTCTAGGAAAAATAAGGAAACATAGCTTTCCTAATGCATGCCAACTGCACATGTTTTTACATAGGAAACAAGTGCTGCTCAAGTTGTATCATATCTTTGAAGTTAGTAACACCTCAGATAACTCCATTAAGCACCAATCCAGGAAGTTTTCATGGAGAGGTTGAGTTATAACTTCTACACTAAGGGAGGGAGGGATATAAATAAAAACATTTTTGTGTGAGAGATGACAGAAGAGAATGGTCAACAAGTTTCTAAAAGCGTCTGCAAATGCTAAGGATGCAGGTCTTAGGAGAAAGGAGGAAGGAGGCTGGTGGGGGCTCAGAGGTGATGTGGGATACAGTATGTGGGCAGAGACCCATGAAACCCTAGATGGTGAATCTTAATCAAAGCAATAATGAGCCAATGGAATGGCGCAAAAAGAGGAAAGAAAAAAAAGCTCCATGAAAAACTGAGGACTGCATAGTTCATCCAGACAGGAGGGAAGGAAATTCAAATCAAGCTTTCACGATGGGTAACAGGGAGGTGTAAAATAAATGAGATAGTTAAGTAGAAATGCCAGGATACAGCTTTACAGGACAGGAGATAGTAGAGTCGTATGGTACAGAGAAGAGTGTTTTAAATCAAGATCAACAATTGGAGTGGGAAACAGTTCTATAGGCTACGGAATAGAATAGTTTCAGCTTAAAAAAATTAATGGTTACATACTTTAAAGACATTTGAAGTATTTTTATCGAATATGGATTCATACTCATGCCCCTTGGAATTATGGAGTCTATCATGTGCCCATGACCAAATGCCACCTACAAGTGTCCTTTCAAACCTTAATGCTAAGATCTTAGGGAATGAGCCTAACTCCTCCCCCTGGCCCTAGCAATTTACTGATTTTAATGACTACATTTATCTGATGTCCTTGACTAACTATAATAAATAATAGGTAATAACCATGAGTTCTTCATTCTGATTCTCCTCTAATCCGCTTAATTCCTCTATTACACTGCAGCAAGGGACGTAATTGAAAGCATAAATTAAAAAGCAAAAATGACAAAAATCTCAGGGCACAACTATCTGCGTTGGCATTTTCTGTATACAGTAGGAGTTTAGCCCCTTTCTCCCCAGCTCAGTGTGGCCCATCTCTGTCACTTTCTTCATCGCTCATGACCTCAGGCGGAAGAGGATCACTACCAGACACAAAGAGGGGGAAAGTTTCTTTGCTGGGAACGATTTACTCAGACTAAACTTTAGCTCAAGTAGGGTTAATTCGGATTCTCTTGAAAAGAAGTATGTGGCCTTTCAGAGCCAGGCCCAGTGAGGGCCTCAGCTCTGACAGCTTAGGTAATAGCACTGTAAGTGCAGTGTAATTTAGCTAAGAATTATTAATGCCAGTTTATGAAGGTAGGTAATGAAACTATCAGTTGTTGTTTATCTCAAGCCTTTGACCCTGCCTTCTCCTGCTTCAAGCCTGATAAACTCTGAACTTGGAGCTCATCTTAATGGGTGGTGGAAGACTGTGCTTCATTTCTCCTGGGACTTCATGCTCGTTAGTCACAGACGCCAATTAAAAGCTTTGTTAGGGAACTAGAGGAATGTGCCTCAGCCCATGCAGAGGTCCGGAAGCCCCTTTCACTCATAACATGGATGAATGAGTCTCCATGGCGCCCCAAGCCACACAGCAATAGGTCGTGTGCATCAGCAGCCCGGACCAACAAAAGCAGCACAAAAATGTCGCAGTCAGCCCTTTCTGGAGCCAGCCCTTTTCATTCCAACTGATAAGGCTTTGAACATTTTCATTAGCTTTGCTGATTCTGGTTGATTACAATGACGAACACATTATAATTTTTTTTAAAGCAAGTTACATAATCTAGGGTACAGCCCGGGCTTGGTAATGTTCTAGAAATGATTACTGACCCTTGTGTACCCCTCCTGCAACTGTGAGGGGTCAAACTGGGGTTAACGTTCTGGCAAACCACTTAGGATCTAGAGTAACGACTGTTTTGGAAGGCATGATTGCCATTATAAACCACTGATGAGGATTTGACATGGTAATTCTTAATTAAGAAAACAGAAATTTGCAGTGTCTGTGCTTTTATCATGCAGCTAACAGCTGACTCCACCTCAGTCCAAACATGGGAAAAATTTCAGCCAAGAGATGGATTTATTTTTGTAATCATTTGTTTTAGATATTTTATCTAAAATAATATGGTGGGGCTTCAGAAATAACTTTGGGTATCGAGCGTCAAAAGAATATTTGCCATCTTGTTTTTTTATGAATCCTTTGTTCTTATTTCAACTGTGTCTTATTGCTGACTGATTACTAACTTGTTGCTTCCAAAGAGAATTTTAGGACAAAATATGTCAAAATTATAGCACGGAAGTAATAAATGCTTCCAACAGTATATATTGTGAAATACGTCATGTTTAGACAACATTCAGTAATTAATGTTCTTCTTAATCAACTAATTATTTTACTTGCTAATGTACTCTTTGAAATGTCATAAAAATTATGTGGATAATCAGATCAGAGAAATAGTAACAGCAGAAAAAATGCTGAATACCATCCCTGTGGTATCTATGAACCTGCTGAGTGCTATGGTGAATGGTACAAACAACTCAAGTGCATTTTGGGAAGATTGGACTACTTTGATAGATAGGATTTGGTTACAAAGCTGTACACAGGTTATAAGAAGATTTGTCAGGAAAATGTCTCAAGGCAGCAGAAAAATCATAGAGTTCTTGGATGAGAAAAAGCTTTGGGTTTTTATTATAACCTTTAAAAAAATACATCCTCCTAGTCTTTCAGTAAAGAAAAGAAAACCACATTCGCACCATTCCAGAAAATATTATTAGTAAACAGTAAACTTCCTGAAAATTTTCTCAAGGTAGGATACATCCCTTCCCCAATCCCCACCCTATCTTTTCTCAGCACACCAGGCTGTGGCTGAGTTTATTCTAGAAGTTCAAAGGAATGCAATTCCTCAGAGGTTATATAGTAAAACATTCAAGGTTACATTAGTTTAATACTTTTCAAGCTGATTTTTGGAGTCTACACTTGGACAGATGCTAGCAGGAAAGCTTTGTAGGGAAAGTATGATTTCTGAAATTCTTAGATTTTTTTTAAATGTCAAAAAGGTCAAAGTATAATTTCTTGCCCTGCATTTTTTTTCTCGAGAAAACCTGAAAACTTTTTCACTACAAACATTTAGAAATAACAGCTAAAAAGGCATTCTTTCAAATGCATTACTGAGCTTGCAAAAAGAGAGACAGCAAGAGTGAACAAGAGAGAGAGAGACCTATGTATAAGATACAAAGATCTAAAAGAAGTGTGGCAAGGACACAAACAGATACTGATCTACGTTAGGATGACCTACAGGTCTCAGTAACCTAGAAGCGTAAGTTTAGATTCTTATATAGGGGTGAGGGACTGGTGACTGTGTCCCAGCAAATGGACACACTAATGATGCCTGTCTATCTTTATCTAGATGCCAAGGGAAGGGAAAAGATAGCATCACTCAGAATTTATAATCTGGGCTATGTGGATGGTCCAGGAATACCTGAATCAAGAAATTAGCCTAATGATTCACCTAGGACACGAAACAAAAAACAAATGCAACATGTCTCCAAAGGGCTGGCTATATCCACTCTGGCTACATGTTTTTATACAGTATTCCCCATTGAAGTTAAACTCATTATCCCAAATTACAATCACATGAAGAAACAATCTACCAAGAGAAGAATCATATCACCAGACACAATAAATATGAGAATCTGGATCCTAAGAACTTTAGATAGATATATGAACAAAATAATAGGTTAACATAAATTTTAAATTACTAAGACTAAAGGGAACACATACTGTATAGAAAGAATAATACAGATTAAAATAATAGGTAGATAAACCATCTAGAAATAAAAATTATAACAATTGAATGAAAAACTCAATGAATAGGTAAAACAGCTGTTAGACATAGTTGAAGACATTACTGGTCTGAAAGACAGGTTTAAGGAAACAATTCTGAATGCCGCACAGTGAGATAAAGGAATAAATATAAAGTTAAGAGACAGGAGGCACAAAATGAACAAAAAAACATGTCTAATTGTGAATTTCATAAGGAGAATAGAATTATAAAGTGGAAATATTCAAAGATATATGTCTATACATTTCCCAGAATTGATTAAATATGTGATTCCTCTGAGTTAAGAATAAATCAAGATGAATAAAGACAAATCCACAATGATATACATTGTAGTGAAACTGCAGAACAAAGGCAAAAGAGATCTTAAGAGCAACCAGAGAGAAAAGATCAATTAGCTACCAAGAGATAACAATTAGACAATAGTTGACTCCTTAACAGCAAAAATAAATAACAGAAATCAGTGGAATATCTCAATGGGATGAGAGAACATAAGTGCCAATCTAGAATAATATACCCAGCTAAATTAGCATTTGACTATTGAGGCTATTTGCTATTCATTGACTGAGGTATCTTAGAAAACCAAAAATTGTTTCTTTGGGGGGAAAAACCCTAACAGACAACATTCTTGTAAGACTGAATTTAAAAAGAGAGAGAAAGGGAAAGCAGGAATGATTATATTAGCATGAAAAAAAAGGTGGCGTAATTGCAGAGAAGGTAGAGATTTTTAAAATGAGAACATCAGAAAGAACTTTATGTAAATGAATTTGAAAATCTAGCCAAAATGGTCAATTCACTATAAATTTAACTCTTAATTGTTCAAGAAGCAGGGAAAAAACTGAATTGATCAATCATAATAAGAGAAAGTTAATCAATAAAGTCTATTCACACATACGCTACCCCCCCGCCAAGACCTAGGATTCTTTCAGACAATTTCTTACCAACTTTCAAAGTAAAAGTATTAAATAATTCTAACCTTGTAAACCCCATCTCATAGAATAAACAGATAATCTTTCCTAACTCATTGTAAGAGGTAGAATGGACATAAAGGTAGAATAGACAAGATATAAAATGAGCAAAAAAAAAAAAAAAAAAAGCCAGTATCATTTAAGAATTTAAAAACTCTCAGTGAAATATTAGCAAATCAAGTTTAGAATGAATATTTAAAAAATTATAATCAAGTAGAGTTTATCCCAGAAGAATTAATTTATCCCAGAAGAATTAACACATTAAAAGAGAAAAATCATAAACTCAATAAACGCAGAAAATATTTGATATAATTCAAAAACACTTTCTTGATAAAACCTTTGAGCAAACAAGAAGTTTTATCAACCTGATAAAAAATATTTTACACAAAAACTCCAAGAACATAACATACTTAATAGTGAAAAGTCAGAGGCATTTCATATAAAATCTGGAACAAGACAGGATGCCCGTTATCAAAGCTTCTATTCAACATTGGGCAAGAGGTCCTAATCATGATAGCAAGAAGGGAAAAAGAAATAATAAAAATATATAAATACTACAAAAGAATGAACAGAACTGCCATTATTTGCATATATGTTATTTATTTAGAAAACCTAAAATGATATACAACGTTTTAAAACTACTAAGGAGTTCAACATGGTTGGAAACAAGATAGACTGGTTAATAAATTGTACTGCAGCAATTGCTTATTCACACAAAAAAGATAAAATCAGGTCAATACATCATACCATAATGAAATATACATTTTAGATAGATTAAAGATCTCACTGGGAAAAAGTAACTGTAAAACTTTTCAGAGAAAACATAGAAAAATAACTATTAAATAATATGGGGATCCCCAAAGTACAAATCATAAAGGAAAATATTAATAGATTTCACTTATTAAAACTTTTAAACTTCCATATGATAAAAGATAATGAAAATAAAGGGAAAAGAAAAGTCATTGACTGGGAGTAACTATTTGTAAATCATATGCCACCTTCTTCAAAATTACTGTCCAGAATATTTAAAAAGTGCCTATACATCAACAATAAAAGACAATTAAAGGGGGAAAAAAAATGGGTGAGATACATAACACACAGTTCTCAATGGAAGGCACTGGAATAGTCAATTACATTATAAAAATAAACCAAACTTCACCAGTAATTGGCAAGTCCTTACATCTAGGAGATTAGTGAAAAAGAATGTCTGATCATCCCTAGTATCGGAAAAGATATAGGGAGACAGAAATGCTAGCTCAGTGGATCTTAACCCTAATTGTACATTAGAGCCAGCCAGGGAACTTTAAAACAAATACCATTTTTTGGTCCCCTTTCTCGAGATTCTGATTTAATTGGTCTGACCTGGGACTTAGGTCTTGGTAATATTTTAAAGCTCCCTGGGAAGTCTCATCTGCACCTAGAGTTTGGAGCTACTGCTCAACCTGGCTGAGTACAGTAAAGCAGCACAGTTTGCAGAACAATTGGGCAACAACTAGTAAAGAGATGTGCATTCCCTATTACCCAACAATCCAGCTTCTAGGGAACTCCCCTCAAGAAATGCTAGCACACGTGTAAAAGGACCTGTACAAGGATCACTACAGCATGGTGGTAATGGCAAAACTGCAGAGACAAACCCAAATGTCCTTCAGTAGGAAAAATGGATAAATCAAACTTGGGTTACTGATGCAACATGATACTATCCTGCACTTGCAATAAATGGCTAGATACCTATGTATCAACTTGGATACGGCTCTAAAACAACGTTGAATAAAAGTTGCAAAAGAGTATGGATGATGCATTATATATTTTAAATTTTCAACACAATAGTATAATCACAATTATAACTATATTTAGATGTATTCATGTTTGTATCTAACACACACACACGGAGTAAAAATACCAAAATATAAATAGGAATGATATACAGCAATTTCAGGATAATAATTATCTTGAGAAGAAGGGGAAGAGAAAAAGGTAGTGTTTAGCCTCATTTCTGATAAGCTTCATTTTATTTTACAAGTTTTCTGAACTAAAGATTGCAAAATAACATATATTCTTGATGGTAGGTTTGCAGATAACTATTATTTTTTTTGTATATTTGAGATATTTTTATTAAAAATATTTAAAAGGTGAAAGAGCAGAATATCAAAATATTTAAAAGGCAAAAGGTATGATAATGAGGGCATATCTTTATTATTTTTTAATCATTGTAAAAAATAATATTTTTAGACATAAGAACTCAAAAGTAAACAAAAAGGCATTGGATTTGGAGGCCAGAGGCTTGAATGCTCATCCTAGTTCTGCAGCTAATTAGTGATATTGTGTAAGTCATTTTGCTACACTGGCTTCAGTTTCCTTGTACATAAAGTAAAGGAGTTGAATAAGATGACCCCAAATCCATTCTACAGGGTGTCCCAAAAGTCGCCATACATAGGGAAAATGGGAAATTGTAGCTAAATGTACCTTTGTTTATAAAATATTCATTATAAAATTTTTCCTTTGTATGGAGACTTTTGGGACATCCTGTAGTTTCAAATTTCTATGAATCTAAAATTGTGAGAGGATGGTATTTCTTAATTCAGTTGTTCTCTCTCATTGGATGCCATCATCAAAGTATATACTCACCCTCTAGTAGTATATTTGTTCTCAAAAGTAATCATGGGCTATCCCTGACATATTTTAAAATTTGAAGACAAAGCAATGTACAACCACATGTAGATATATTCATGTCTGTATCTAACACACACATACACCTCTTAGTGATGCCCTAAGAAATATTCAATAAATAGTTACTGAATCGATGATATACTAAAGGTAGAAATTAGCCTGAAATGTTCGCAATAACCCAGATTAGGAATGATATGAAAACAAAGAAAAGTATTACTAATCCTCCAATGACTTCCTTTCCCAAATTTATAAACTTATTTCTTTATCATGTGTTCATTGATTATTTAATATGCCTTTTGTGTTGAATGATTGTTTACAAATCAGCTAATCACTGTTTCTCATATACTAATAAAATGTTTATAACAGTAGATGTCATGGTAAATTTTACTTAAAATATATGTTTTTTGATAGCAAAAAATCTGACATTCTCCCCCTCCCGCCCGGTCCTTTCTGGTAATTTGAAAGACTTCATTCTAAGTGTCTTATTTGCTTCCAGTCAAAACCTGGTTGACACCTGCACTCGAATGTTTATAGCAGCACAATTCGCAATTGCAAAGATGTGGAAACAACCCAAGTGCCCATCAACACATGAGTGGATTGATACAATATGGTATGTGTATACCATGGATACTCAGCCATTAAAAACTTGGTGAACTACTGATTGTATTATCCTGGATGGAGCTGGAGCCCATTCTTCTAAGTGAAGTATCCCAAGAATGGAGAAACAAACACCACATGTACTCACCAGCAAATTGGTACCAATCTATCAACACTAATGTGCACATATGGGAAGTAACATTTATAGGATGTCAGACAGGTGCGGGGGAAGGAGAAGATGGGTAAATTCACATCTAATCAATGTGGTGCGCACTTTGTAGGGGGGATGGGCATGTTTGTAGCTCTGACTTGGGTGGTGCAAAGGCAATTTATGTAATCAAAGCATTGTACCCCTGTAATACTCCGAAAAAGAAAAAATCAACCAAAAAATAAAAAAAAAAATGGTGAACTAATACCTCTTGTATTAACCTGGATGGAACTGGAGACCATTATTCTAAGTATCACAAGAATGGAAAAACAAATACTACATGTACTCACTGTTAAATTGGAACTGATTGATCAACACTTATGTATACATATGGAAATAATATTCATAGGAACTCAAGCAGGTGGGAGGGGAGAGGGGTTATGGGTAAATTCACACCTGACAGGTACAATGCACACCATCTGGGGAGTGGGCATGCTTACAACTTAGACTCAAATGGTATAAAAGCAATTTTTGTAACCAAAATGTTTGTACCCTCAGAATATTCTGAAATTAAAAAAAAATACGTCTCTCTCACACACACACACACACACACACACACACACACACACACACACAAACCTGGTTCAATGCAAACAACTAAAACACATTTGCTCATTAATGTGCTGTTTTCTTCCAAGAATGTCAATGCTTTTCGCCAATAAGTTTTAATTATCCCCATAACCCTACAGAAACTGAAGCCCAGAAAAGCATGACGTGGGGTGAAGTCACCCTTTACATAGAGGTTAACGCAGGGCAGAGAGAACTGAAATCCATTTCTAACGCACACAGCAAAAACTCACTGCTGAAGTCCCCATGTTTCCTTCCGCTCCACCCCCACCCCAGCCTGCTACCTAGTCTAGGCTACCTGTTTTCTGCTAGAAATGCTATCCAAGAATTAAAGTAATACACAAAGGAGCCTGGACAATCCACAGCCCTGGTAAGCTAACAGATGAATGAAAGAAACAATGACAACAAACAGAAAGAGTATAGAGTGCTAGTTGGCAGGAACATTCTTGGATCTCTGTTGTCACTTATCCATTGAAACATGTGAATGAGGCTGCCTATATTACCTGCATTATGGGTAAGGAAGATTTAATGTGACTAAATGTTATGGAATATTTAGTATCACATCTGGCAAACGATGGCAGTCAATGCTTGTTAGATCCCACCTCCTAGTACCACAGGACATGGCAGTTCGGATTTGTCCAGAACATAGGTTTATAAATGAGCTACCCAATGAAAATTTTTTTTTTTTTTTTTTTTTTTTTTTTTTACAAAGGACAGCTACCCGAGGTTGAGAGATGACCTGATGTCTTTTGAAACTCAGCAATGTAATTTCCATTGGGGGAGAAATAAGTCATAAGGCCCATTCTTATTTAGCAGGTTGATAACAGGCTGGTTAAAGAAGGCAAAATCTACTGAGCATCTGCTTAAACTGGTTAAGGAGGAGTGTGACAAGTAGGAAAACTCACATTCTTCATGATTCTTTGTAAGGGTGGAAGACCAAGACCGCCATAGCTGATGGGTAGCTAGTACCCATAAAAGGAGCTGTTGGGCAACTCTATGCCCCATAGAAAGAAGCACAAATCCTTAAGCTCAACTAAATCAAGCAATTCCTCTAAAAGCAACAACCAGACCAGACTCTCATTTTGTTTCGTTTTTCACAGTTCCCAGATTACCCCTTCCCCTCCCCCAAGGGCGGGTTTGTGGCCATCCAAGATTATACCATTGCCACTAACGCTTTCAAAAGTGGGACACTGATTCCCGTTGTTCACAATAGGACTTTACCCTTGGACTACATCTAGCTACTACATAACGTGTGGGGGAATTTAAAGGACATCTATAGATCTGAAATAATACACTCTCCTGAGAGAAAATAACAGATGGCCTGGCAGATAATGATCTTTAACTGAAGGGCTAAACAGTAACATGATCGGTCCTGGGAGCCCTCGGCTATGGCAATGGGCGATGAATAGGAATCGTGTTTCTTAGAGGGCGAGGCAGACAGGAGCTAAAGACTAGAGGAAGCTGGATGGAAGAATGCAACACCCTACTTCCATGGAAGTGGGTTCCACCCATTGTCTTTCTTCTATAGCCTGTGGAAGGCTTGGCACAGGTGATAGCTTTGTTGTGACGTGGGGGACCTGAGGTCTCGAGGAAGCACAGATCATTCCTGTGTTCATTCCAGCCCAGACGCCAACCAGACAGCCCACGGCAGCCTCCATCTCTTTCCCTAAATGACTGCTGGGCAAAGTAGCACGACCACTCTGAGAGCAAATTCTCAGGATTTACAGCTACCACGTTAGGACGAGAGGGCTGAGGGATGGGTGGGAGATGTCAGGAGCCCCAAGGGGAAAAGGACATTCTAGCCCCTTCTAGATTTCTGGATCGCCTCCCTGATTACCTGGGCACCATTTAACCACACGCAGCTAGATCAGCGTCACAGCTCTAGACTCCTGGAGTCTGGAAAAGGCTCCAACACACGCACAGCTGTAGTTCAATTTAATAATGTAACCAAAGGTAACAGCAATTGAAATATTGTTTCAATGCTCTTTTGCTACAGAGGTTTTTTTTTTTTTTTTTTCACATTTGCAATATGATTTCATGACATTTTTAAAAGGGGTTCACCAGAGTCATAGTTTTAGCTAACTCTACCCTGACAAGTCCTTCAACAAATTCTGCCTAAATATTCCAGAGAAATTCTAGCACATGTGGAAGAGGTTGGTTTGCTTGCTAGACAACAATGCTCTTTCCAGAAGAGATTTTTTTACTTGCTTATTTTCCAATTTAAAATACAGTTTATATTCCTGGAGGAAATGAGGCAAAAGATACTCACATGAAACCTTAATGAAATTAAATGATTCTCAACATGAAAACATAAACATCACTACAAATATTACCTGCTACATGCTAAACAGTGTTAAGAGCAGAAAACTCTGTATCTCATCTTGTAATTAATTTACGAGATGGCAAATTGTTTTACCTACAGTTATAGTCCAACTGACAACTTCATTGAGGTTACAATACACAAAAAAAGGCTGATTAGGGGATTAAGAATGAAGAAAAAAGAAAAACAGAGACAAAGTACTTACTTGCAGTGATATTTTTAAAGTAATCCTGAATTTCAAATTAGGCTTTTTTGTTTAAAAAGAAAAATTGATCTAGCTATAATCCGTTGGCCCTTAGGGTGTACTCCATTATTCCATGGGACAGGTCTTTGAGAAATCTTCCTTCTATATCTATTTCTCCAAATGTCCAAGCTTTACTAGGAAGTAGTAAAAAACAAGACAGACTGCCCTTAAAAAAAAAAAAAAGCATGCAAATTCAAAATGTAAGCAATCTAGGAAAAATAAACACTCTCCCAAACTAGAATCTAATTCAGAGGCTAACCGTCTTTGCTATCTCCAACTGAAGGTGTCTTCTTGTATTCCTGGTGACATTTCTCATCATTCAGCCCAGTGCTGTTTTACAGCAATGTGAGGATGTTTGGAGAGAAATGAACTCATCCTCTGAAGTTCCTTGTGGTAAAGCAAAACAGATGGAGGATTTCCTGCTGAGGACTCCCTGCCGTGGCACAAATTCGAGGGGGTGTGGAATTGACTTGTTAAGGCGCTCCGTTTTCCAGGCTCAGCAGAATCGGCTCAGCCACGAGCCCACATGCGCTGCCTGTGTGCTAAAGAGAACTCCTTCATTCTGAGATAACCCCTCCAGCAGCGATGACTGGTAGGAAGCCGGTCAACAGTATTTTAGGGCCCCGTTTGTCATCATCCCTATTTCAATCACATCTTACCTCCAGGACCAGAGAACCGCACATAAGGTCGTTTTGCTGGATACAGTCTACTTCCCATTCCTTTCCTCCCTGTCTCTTCGTGTTCATCTCTCAGGTTTCTCACTTGATATAAGACGTTCCCAGGGACATGCACTTTGTATTAGTAAATGCATTCCCCAAAGTAATTTAAAATGTTACTGTTTTCTCTCTCCTTCCACCCCTTCGCTGTAGGAATGTACACTTCTAAGGGTACTGCATTTCAAAATATGTTACAAAGACACTGCTTCGCTTAGGCATATTAAACTGCACATATAAGGAAAGCAGGATTTTATATAAGCCACTCATGGCTACAGAGCCCTGCCCACAGACTATACCCTTTAGTTTGAAAAACAAAAGCGGAAACAGCTGAATAGCCCAAAACTCACCTTTAAAAGCACTAGTTGGGGTTATTTCCTTCCCCATCACCTGGAGTGAGGACACTACTGCCTATCAGAGGAGGTTTTCCACTATTAATCTACCAATCCCATGAACGAAGCATTAACCATGTATTAATTTTAATTATCTTAATTCACTCTAACTCCATATCCATCTTTTGTATTACAAACTTGTGTTAAACATCCCTCTAGAAGTAAGTACCACGCGATCATTCTTTCCATGTCAATGTCTCAGTAAAAGCATTTATTTCTGTGGGGCAAGGTTGCCATAAGCCCAGCTGAGTGACAGTGGAAATGTCCAAGAGAGGTGAGAATGGGTGTTAGGGGGCAGATACGTACATTGAGTGGAGCTATCGCCTATCTGGCTGGTTAGGACAAAGGAAACTTTTGTGGCCTTAATAAAAAATTTTCAACATTATCTGGAAGGATGTTCTATGTCAGAGGTCTGCAAACTATAGCCAAATTAGGTTTACTACCTGCATTCCTAAATAAAGTTTCATTGAAATACAGTCTCACACCTACTTGTTGCCATATTATCTATAGCTGCTTTCATTTTTTCTTTTTTCTTTTTTTTTTTTTGAGATAGAATCTCACTCTGTCACCCAGGCTAGAGTGCAGCGGCATCATCATAGCTCACAGCAACCTCAAATTCCTGGGCTCAAGCGATCCTCCTGCCTCAGCCTCCCAAGTAGCTGGGACTATAGGTGCACGCCACTATGCCCGGCTAATTTTTCTATTTTTAGTAGAGACGGTGTCTCACTCTTGCTTGGGCTGGTCTTGAACTCCTAACCTCAAGCGATGCTCCCACCTCAGCCTCCCAGAGTGCTAGGATTATAGGCGTGAGCCACCGTGCCGGCCTATAGTTGCTTTCATGCTACAGCAGCAGCATTGTAGAGTTTATGACACAGACTGTATGGTCTGCAAGGTCCAAAATAGTTAGTCTCTGGCCCTTTATAAAAAAAGTTTGCAGACTCCTCTTCTTTATAGTAGACTGTCACCAGATAACTCTTGAATCCTGTGGCCTTTTTCTCTGGGCTGTGGAGTCAGAGCTGTACCATCATATAATTGTATTTAAGGATAATGCCGATCAGTTATTGTCCTCCCACCACTCCTGGGGTAACTGTGACAAGAGGGCTTCTTGGGGGCCTGGGGTAGGGGTAGAACCCCAGGCTCCCAGGGGACAAGATGGATCAGACCATGTAGGGGGGTTGTAGGACGACACAGTCAGAGAAAGAACCCAGACAAGGAGGGAAGCCAGAGAAGCAGGGCTGAGAAGCACAATAAAGCCGTAAATGCAGGAAAAATAACAGGGATTGGTTACAAGTTGGCACGTTGAGTATGAAACCAGCTGAAGCAAGCTGGTAGGGCTAGGGCCCTGTGCAAAAATAAGAATGCTGGACACTGTCTTTCTGGTGGCCCAGTAGAAGGTGACTAAATCATCCTGATTTGCCCCCTTAGACTGTTCTAGTTTTAAAACAGAAGGCCCCCGTATCCAGGAACCTCCTCGACCCCAAGGAATCCAGACACTTGGCCGCCCTACCTGGTGGTGCCACGCAGGAAGCGTGGAAGTCGGGCTGGAACGAAAAACAGGAAGTTTGCCAGTTTTCCCAGGGCCTAGCACCTTCCGTCCTTCGAGAGCTTAGACTCTTCTTAGCAGGAGGACACTCTGGTGCTACTGAGGCACCGAGGACTCCACAGAAAGACAAGGTCCCTGTTCTCCGTGAGTAAGTGATCTGCTGTGGGAACTCATGCCATGGGAACAGGAAGAGAACAGCCTGTAAACAAACGTGAGATCATCTGTCCTACTGCACGGTTTTTGGCCTGGCCTTTTCACCCCACGGCCAGCCTGCATTTTTTCCGGAATAGCTGACCTGCGTGATTTGATGACTGCCGGCTGCCTTGAACTCTCTGCTTTAATTTCCCTAAACTCCACAACCACCCCGAATAATGCTCAGTTTTTAAGTTAGAGTCCTTTTACCTCAGTGATGAATGCTGACCTATCTAGGCTCTATGCATGTAGCTAATTTTTTCATTTCACCCGTCTGTCAGTAAGCCAGCTCATCGACACAATTTCTTGAGCTCCTGCCGTGTGCCATGAGCTGTGCTGTGCCTGGGGTAAGGGACTGAACCAGGTC
>RJWJ010016753.1:0-34003 GCA_004363605.1 Indri indri | reverse complement strand
AGTCTACCACCTTCAAATTTAATTTGCAGTATAGCTATAGCCTTTCAGCATCACTGATTCAAAAATCTTCAGTTCTTCTCCAAACATAAATGGTATCTCTATATTGATGAACTCTGAATATCTTGTTTAAGGTGATCCATGAACTTTTTATGTAACTGAAAAATGGAAAGCAAGCTTGTGAAAGGGCTAAGCAGTGTTCCAGATATTGCCAAAAAATACTATTCCTCAAATACTGTAAAAAATACCACTTGTCTCCCTACAGCTTCCATGATACCAAACACTAACAATAACCTACTTTGCCTCATTCCCAGCAGCTGGGGCAATTCTAGGTGATCAACCCCTGTGTTTCCAGACTTGTGTTCGTGTGTTGTACAGCTAATCTCCAACATTCCTCACAATTGTTCTGAGGGATCCAAGTATTATGATGATTTTAGTGGAAAAAGGGTGATTATCATTTATTGCATTCATTAACAAAAATTTGATGTAAAACAGAAAGGAGAAACTGTCATATGATGTCACATTTTCATTCATTTCTCCCTCAAATGGTCTCAAATGAGTACATTAGCTTAGACCACATTTCTGTCAAGCAATAAAAGCTCTGACTCCTAAATTGAGTTCATTGTCCCTCCCAGGCATTTGCATAGCCCTTTATGCAAAACTTGGATTTAGAAAACAATACTTTGGATTGTAAATATCTGTTTATTCACCTGCAACTCTGAGACTCTTTCTACCTTTCCTCACATCCAATGTAAACTGTAGTCCTTTGGAAAGTGTTCCAGTTATCTATTCCCAGAACCACTCCAAAATTTAACAACTTAAAATAACAACCATTTTATTGTCTCACAATTTTGTGTGTCAGGAATTTGGATAGGGCTCATCTGAGCAACTTTCTTGCTCCAGGTACCATCAGCTGAGATCTTTCAGGTATCAGCTAGTGATGGGTTAGTCTGGAGAGTCCAAGCTAGTGTCATTCATTTGTGTGGTGTCTTGGAGGGGATGGCTGGAAGATTTGGCTCAACTGGTACCATCCTCTGAAGTGTCTACAAATGACCTCTCCTCATAGTGGTCTCAGGAAAGTAGAATTTCTTCCAGGGTGTCCCAGTGTTCCCAGAGCGATTGTTCAAACAGGCACACACAAGAGAGACATTGCATGACTTCTTGTGACCCAGCTTCAGAAGTCTCAAAACATCAGTTTCATCATGTTGTATTATTCAACAAACTCACTAAGGCCAGCCCAGGTTCAAGGAAAAAAAATCAAACTCCACCTCCCAAAGGGTAGAGAACCAAAGAATTTATGGTGATAGTTAGTCTACTTTAGGGACTTTCTTTCATTTATTCAACACATACTCGTTGAACCCCTATTAATACATACCAGACACTGTGCTAAGCTAAGCACTGGGGATAGCTGGGGATAGAGCAGTGAACAACCAAAAACAAAAAACAAACAAACAAAAAAACCTGCTGTCCCGATACTTATCTTTACATCCTCAGCACTCCAGCACCAAGTGCAATCCATGAAATATCATCCATGCCTGATGTGTTTTTGAGGAATTTAACAGGTGGGGTTGGGGAGTCAGAGGGATGGACAGCTCTTCCCTTCAGGAGTGTTGACACTGAAGTGATTGAGATGGAAGAAGTAACATTACTTTACCTACTTGACTCTTTCTGGGCAGCTGTCATATCTTCCAATATGTTACATGAGCATGTCTGGCATTGCAACCCAACCAGGTCTAAGCTTAGAGTTTGCCAGTCCCAATCATCCATTTGAGTTTAATGTGTACCCGCCCCCCCAAAAAAAAACAAAAAAAACTTTGTGCTTTAGATTGAAGATCTACCTTTAATTATTCCAAGACTTGGGTGTCTTGGTTTTACGATTAAATCCGGAGTGTTTATGGAACTTCTCTCACCAGTACAAAAATCCACCAGAGTATTAAATTATAATGATAGCATCCTTATATACCTCTTAGAATACCTCTGACTGTGTGCATATAGCCTAAACAGGGTGTTTTGGCTATCTTATTTGTTTTATTTCTGTGAGACTTGCCCATATGACTTGAGGAAATTACATACAGTATTGGGATAACCTATCAGTTCAAGTTCCTTCCATATTTTTCTGATGGCATTATGTATTTCAGTGTCAGTGTGCTCTTGCAAAGAAAATCAATTGTCTTGACAACTTGGACTCAAGACACAATTCTAATGATACAGTAAACTTATGAAGTTTTTCATAAAAATCACATCATCTTTATAAAAGACTATTTTAAGAAACCCCTTTCAAAGGAATTTACAAAGAGCAATCTTTTTTATTACGGTAGAGTTTATTATAGACAGTTATCATATAGGCAGTATTTTTGTATATAGTGAACTACCACCACAAAAGGGAATACTCAGTATAGGGGGAAATCCAGCTCCTCCCTTTATATAATTTAAGAAAACCTTGCAAATAATAATGCATGTTGACAAGCTTCAGTATATACATACCTATATTTTTTTTAAGTTGCCAATAGGTGTTGTCTAGTATGATGGACCTTGGTATGTCTTTTTAATTTCCTTTTTATTCACAACGACATATGAATCTAATAAAATAAGACCTTCTAAGAACAACTTTTGGACATTTAAATAATATGGTACTAAGTAATAATGTAACTTTCCAAAAGGAAATAATATCCTATTTTCTAAAAATTCTCCTTAGAAAATACAAAGAGAAAAATCTAATGCTGAAAGCAAGCTCTGCAGAAATGCATGTTCAAACAGCTTTGCTTTGTAAAAGTGTAAGAACAAGATTGCTCCAGAGCCATTCATACCTGTAGTTAATGAAACTGCGTATATACTTTTTTCTATTTAACAACTGCATTTCACTTCTTTTTATCATCTTTATGGAAATGTTTTTGCAGATGGTTAATAGAGAACTTCAAAAAAGAGAAAAGTGATCATTTTCAGAAGTTAATCAGAACTAGAACCAAATGTAATGAAACAAAATAGTATTAATGTAATAATTTCTATTTTTTTAATTTTTGCCTTTTCAACATAGCCTCTATTACTTCTGAAAATAATTAAAGTAATATGAAGTTCTGTTTATTTCATTTTCAGCTTTGTTTTATAAGTATACAATGACCCGATAGCCTCATGTAAATTTTGTGAAAGTTATTAGGTCAATTCCCCCTAGATATTTGATGTGAATATCATGGGTGGTAACAGACAAAATGGAAATGAATTTGGACTTCTATTCAAGAAAAATTAAAATGCGTACCCATCTTTACAGAGGTACAAAGATTAATATCTTGTCATTCATAGACCCTTTCTGAAAGAATCCATAAAGGGTGTTCATCAGCAGAATATACAAGGAATACAAGGGGGTTAAATAACAGAACAATATGTAATCACAGAAACTGATAAAAATGTTTTGATAAATTTAATCAAATATTCATTATAAGAAACAAATATAATTCTAACTAAAAAAATTGTTTTTATGAAAGCTGCAGAAGAAGTCTGAACAATGAGGATGGTATGTTGTTCAGCAGGCAGTTAAAACATGAAAACTTTCTTACTTATATTATTCAGAGGAAGGAAGGTGATACCGATTAATGTTGGACCTTCTAAGACAATTTTGTGGCTAGTTGTGTATGTTAAAAATTTGAATAATACTAAAAACTATAAATAAAATATACAATTTCCAAAGTAGCCAGAATGGAAAAGAAAAAAATATATCAATTCAACTTAATTGTGAAAAAAGAAAAGAATATTTTTTAAAAAACTGAAGTAGTAGAAATAACTCCAACTGTGAACCAATAATAACATACTTAAATGGTATAAACTCACTAATTAAAAATGATAAAGTTCATCAGATTCATTTTTCTAAATTCCCTTAAATTTTTTTATGAGTTTTACCTAAAACAGGACAATATTGAATGTTAAAAAAAGGGATAAAATAAGTTATAAAAGCAAACCGCTGTATCAACCAAAAGAAGACATATGTAACAAAAAGAATTTTAAATAAAATAGAATTTAGGGAAAAAAGGAAATAAGGATAAGAAGTTACAGTACCTAAAGATAAAGAAAGCAATCTACCAAAAATGACATAACTATTGCGAATTTGTGTGTGCCTAACAAATTGGTTTGAAATATAATTTCTTAATGTTAATGAGAAATGAACAAATATGCAGTAATATCATACCTCTACAAGGAACTGACAGACAAAGCAAAGAAAAAATAGTAAGGTGGTTATAGAAGATTGAAACAAAACCATTAATGGATTTCATCTAATAAGTGTACGTAGCATCTTGTGGCCTACAAACAAAGAATGTATTTGTTCTTTTTCAACACATATGAACAATTGCAAAACATGAATATAAAAATGGTCTTAAACAATATCCAAACAATCAATATCATACAGATCAGATTTTCTTATCTTCAATTTCAGGACAATTGACATAGTTAAGGTTGCCAGATAAAATATGGGACAGCTAATGAAATTTGAATTTCAGATAAACAACTATAATTTTTTAGTATGAGCATATCTCAAATATTACATGGAATATGCTTATACTAAAAAATTATGGTTGTTTATCTGAAATTCAAATTTCACTGGGCATCCTGTATTTTTATGTTCTAAATCTGGCAATCCTAGAAATATAAATCACCAATAAAAACAGAAAACCAAAGCAAAACCAAAAAGAGACTATGCTTGTAAACTAAGAAATATACTTCAAATATACTTTTAGCACAAAGGGTCAAAAGCAAATTATGAAGAAAAGCATGAAGTATCTGAAGGAAAAGGAAGTGAGAAGGAGAAAAAGGGAAGACTCACCAGATATTCAACCTATCGTGAGACTATTGTTTTTTAAATATGGTGATATTGTTGCAAAAATAGATACATAGGGCAGTGAAGAAAATACACAAGGGTTGGATAAGCTATTTGAGGATATAACAGAGGGAAATTTCCCAGGCCTTGCTAAAAATCTAGATATCCAGGTACAAGAAGCTCAAAGGACTCCTGGGAGATTCAATTTGCAAATTTTATTAATGATACTGAAGTCCTCAATATTTCTTCAGAAGGGGTTAAATGTACAAACTCCTTTCTGACTGCATAGCCTCTATCTTAGGAGACTAGTTCAGATCAGTCCTATAACCACTCTGAGTCATTACTGTGACGCTAAAATATGTGTTCTGTTATTCGTAGTCTTTTTCAAATATGAATAAGAACTTATTAATTTTCTCAACTCTAGTTATGTCTATTGCATCATACCAATCTAGTTTGAGAATACAATTTTGCAAACTGTTAGAGGCAGGCAAAATCAATGGCTCACCACAATTTGCTTAGTCATTTCTACAAAACAATTTGTTTACTGGCATCCAGGAGACCTGGTCAATTAGAGATTTTTCAGTGTTAGGGATCTATTTTTCCCACAGAAAAGAAAAAAAAAATGTCTTATTAGACATGGCCTTTTAATTAAAAGACATTAAGTATCAATTCCTTCTGAAGAAATAATTTTTCATTTAAAAAATATTTATTAGGTAATGAGTTTTTACTTAGCTTGAGATGGAGCCAAGTTCAGCTACTAATAACAAAAACCGCTGTTAACCTCATTAATGACCATTTATCCACATATTATATTCAGATCAATAGTACTCATTTGTTTTAAATAGCTACAATGCTGCTGGCAACATTCATCAGCTGAATTTCTTTAGTGTTTTTCACTATTAATCATTATTCCTCCCTCCCCCTTTTCCACCCACAAACGAGTGGGATGTTTTTGTTGCTTTTACATTTTGTAGCAATGTTCTAACTCAGCAGAAAGCAAGGCAGATCCACAATGGACTGTTTAATTCAAACTGCGGATGGAAGTGGGAGGGGAGTTTGGATTGAAAGTAAAAATGTGAAATGCTTCAATTGATTGTATGTTTAACAACTACATTAATTAAGATCAGACTATTTCTATGAATTCATTTCCTCTCCGCAAGTGGCAGAGATACTATCAGACAGAAACTGGTGTAAATCCCATGCAAATGATTTTTATTGAACATGTACTGCTTACATTTTAGGGACTATATTCTACCTAAATAATGCAGGAGCATGTGATGCCTGCCAAATCCCACACAATGTTGAAACCCCAGTTAGTGTTTTATCTTTAAAGAGAGAGTTCTGCATCCTTTTGGCAGGGGATGAGTTCAGATAGAAAACATGCCAGGAGTGTGGACCGATGCATTATCACACGCACCCCCCTGCCGCATAACTGTGCCGCGTCATATGCCATAACATTGGCAAGCGGAGCCCAGAGCTCTTTAAGAACAAGAAGCAGCTCATAAATAATGGTTGAATCACACAAGGGATAATTAAATGAGACAACTGAATGCCAATGGACTCCCCAGCGGAAAATGCTCCTCACCGAGGATCGTTCCTGCCGCTGCTGTTTTTCTTCTTTCTCAGTTTTAGTTCCGACTAGCAGTTCATTACTGCAAATACTTTTCAAATGGGAGCATTTTAAAAGATTGTCAAACTCTGAAGAAAACATTTCGAGACATTTTCGTATTTAGGAACCTTTCTCCAATGTATATAAACACATAGAGATATTCTTATTTTTTAAATTTTTTAGCTTTCGCCTTGCCGCTTAATGACATATACCTGTCTCACAAACCAACCGCAGATAGCACTCCTGAAAAGCAAAAGGAGAAAATTCCATAATGTGCAAAATCTCACTGAGTTGTGCCTCCTTCAGTGTGAGTGGAATTCATTCATTCTTTTCATTTAGGATAAATACGCATCAATGTTATAGCTGCCTCCTCATTCTTAAAAAATGAGATTCACAATGAATTTCAATGTTTCTCCACCAACCTCCTCCAAATTCTTTTTCAGAAATGCTTAATGTTTCTGGCTTGACAGCTTTGTGCTCAAGGTTGACAGGATATTTTTAGTATCCCAAGTATTTTAAAGGCTCAAAAAAAAAAATGTAGCTCTGGTTTGCTTGTTTATGAAATACATTTAGCAGACAATTACAGTTCATTTAATATGCATTCATTGCCGTCTGAGAAAAAAATGCCTTCAGCTTTTTTGGCAAAATGAAGAGAAATATTGTATTTTCTCACACTGAGGCCACTCATAATGGGGCATACTCACTGATCACTGAGGGTTGTGTGCCTACAACAGTGAAAGGAAAAAGGTATAGAAGGAGGTAAACCTAGCTCAAATCTACTTCTTGATAAGAAGGAGAGGACAAAGAGCCTGGGGTCCTCATCCTGACCCATTTTAAAAATTCAGTAGCAACAAAATAATTCCTACATAGCAGTGCAAAACTGCACCTCAACTTCAGGCAGGCTTCTGAAAAGTTAAGTAAAAATCTATACTGTCACTTCAGTCAGTCATCAAATATTTATTTAGCACCTATAACGTGCCAGGCCCTGTGGTCAGTTCAGGAGCTAAAAATGTAAAGAGAACAAAGCTGGTCACTGCCCTCTTGCTGATTACTATCCAGCAAGGAGGACAGACACAAAGAAATAATTAAAAGAGCGATGATGTCCCTGACATAACACAATATCACTTATGCATTATTCCAGCCTGAAATTCAGAAATTAAGTCTAACTATGGTGAAACATCAGACAAGACCAAAATTAAAAATGATCTCTTTAAAGAAAAAGAGGACCTTGGTTTTCAAAAATATCAATGTCTTGAAAAGTAAAACTGTGGGAATTTTTTGAGAATATTTTTGAGGTTAATAAGATAACTAAAAGAGCCTAGGCCCTAGACTGTATCTATACTATTAAAAAAATGCTATAAAAGGACATTAGTAGGCAAATTAACAAAAATGGTATATAGATGGGAATTAGGTAAAAATAAGATAAATGCTAAGTTTACTAAAGCTGATAACTCTACTGTGGTTATGAAAGAGAATATCCCTATTCTTAGAAAATACACACTGAAGTATTTAGGGATAAAATGCTATGATGTATACAACTCAATGGTTGTATACATCTCAAATGGTTCAGAAAAATAATATGAGTGTATATGCTGTGTGTGAGAGAGAGAGAGACGGAGGTTGCAAACAATAAAGCTAATGAGACAAAACATTACAAAATATTAACAATAGATGAATCTGGGTCAAGGATATTGTATTTACTATTCTTGCAATTTCTATGTAAGTTTGAAATTAAAAACTTACGGAAAACTTTTTTTTTTTTAAAAAAAAGATATTTCTTGCAAAGCAGTTGTATAGTATGCTATGGGACATGCGGTTAGGGGTATAATCTAGTCTCTAAAGCAGCTTGCCTCACAAAGTGACACTTCAGATGACGCCTGAAAGATAAAGAGAAGGTCAGGGTGAAGTGAGGAATGCGTGGTGTTAGGAAATCATTCTAGGCACAGAAGGCCTTGAGGCAGATGAGTGCTCAAATCAGAGAAGTCTAACTTAGCTGGAGCACGGAGGTACAGAGAAAATGTGCTGCGAGGAAAATGGAGGGGGAGGCAGACGCCTAATCACATAGGGTCCCATACACCAAGTCACAAGATTTGGTAAGTCTGGGACTGACATGATAAACAGTGTCATGTCATTCAAGGCAAAGAAAAGAAACAATTCTTTTGGCAAAATAAAGAATAGAAGAGGAAAATATCTTCAAAGGGTAAAAGTTTTGTCTTTCAGTGAATTCAACCTGAGAACCCACTCTTTTCCTCCTTTCTCAGGATTCAAAGGACTCAACTCTATTCCCACCTCATCCATCAATGAAGCTAAAGTAAGAGGCCCCATGCTTGAGATGGTAGGAAGGACCATCTGAGGAACGAAGCTAATGCAAGGGTGATGAGAGCCAATGGGCTAAGGAAAAGAGGGGGTTGGGAAGAAGTTAGAGGAAGGATGTTCTCAGCAAACCTCTGTAGGATGTCCTCAAAGAATAGAGGTTTAAAGTGTAAGGCTTCATGCCCAGGGGATTTTTCTTAGGGAAAGTAAAGGAGAATACGGAAGCCCTCCCTTAAATTTCTGTGACTCTATTTGCATTTGATTCTATCACTTGAAGTTCTAGTGAATAGCTACTAAAATCTTCCCCAGTATTCCTGCATGTTTCACCACCTAGAGTTAAGACCTCTATGTGTGTCACCTTTTTTTCCATAATAGGTTTCATTTGAGATTACAAATATTTTACAAAGATATCTTGACCCCAGTGAGGGCAATGCATCATGGTGGGAGGTAAGGTAATGAAAGGGGTACAACGATATCTGGGAAACAAGTAAGAAGGTTGCTGAATTATTCAGATGACAACTACCCATGGATACCTCAGTTATACCCATGTGGGTGATGACATTCCATTGTGATTTATTTGTAAATCTTAGCCATTTAAATATTTTGATGAGAAATCTGTTTTCCTACTTTGAATTTGCTTAAAATAAGACACACTTACTAATTAACAACCTAACCTCTTGGAATTTAACACTCTGTAACAAATTTATCTAGCTACAATGTTACATAGGTAATCTAGATCCCAAAAGCATTCTACCCCTAACTGTAGCAAAAATGAATAGCCTAAACTATCCATACAATTGCACCATCAACCACAGAACCTCCAAGAACCTACGTAGTATATATGTGGCTTCTCCATAAGGGTAAAGAAGGGACCTAAAAGTGAAGAAGTTTGCATGGAACTGATAGGAACTGAGATACCCCTGACATCTTTTCAATTTGCTGTGTATTCCACCAGGTACCAACTCTAGATGAAGCTCATTAAATTCAAAATGTGTGCTAAATTGACAGTCTCTTTTTATAATTTTTAATATTCTTAATAAAGCGTTTTATGTATTTATTTGTCTGTGATAGAAAATCAGTTTTTTTAAATGGTAAGTTTTGGTTCCTAAAACCAAAGAAACAATAACTATTTTTGAAGTTAAAATTAATGCTTAAGCTGTAAGTGACTAAGAAGTTCCCTATGTTCTCAGAAGTTGATCTAAGAATTTTATTAGACTTTCTACAGTTTTTTTTTCATGAAAAGTATGAAATATGAGCATAATTGGGAAAAAAATCATTTTATATATGATTCTCTGGACTTACACATTTATCGATAATTAGCATGGGGAGCTGAAATAAACACATAAATTATCGATGAACCTACATTATGTGTTTAATTTGCCCAACAGTTGTTTACCCCTAAAGTACAATCACTGATGCACTAAATAAGAAAAATGTAGGTCAAAACCTGTATCTAGAGGTTGAGGATTTTTCTCTAAGAAACTTGAAATGGCCTGCAAATTGTTCAATTCATCCTCACAACTTCCCTTTGAGACAGAGAATAAGCATGATAACTTTGATTGAAAGGACAAAAGTCATAACGTGATAGAAAAATTTGGAACAGGGTAGCGGAGCAAGCATTATCTGAACAAAGCATAAAGCCCAGTTCTATACATTTTCCTCTGCAATTTCTATTCAATGAACTTGGATAACACTCACGTGAAGTGTCATTCTCATAACCAGAACTTCTGCCCTTGTCTTACACTACACCCATTACCGGAAGGCTCAGGCCTCCCTCCCCAGGTTAACTCATCCCTTCCATTGGAAACTCTTGAGCTACTACATCAGACTCCTCAGAACTTGCCTCTATCCTGAGAATATAACTCTAGTGTAACACAGATAACCTGAAGCTGGTCAACAACTCTAGGCTGGGCATACAGGTGCTAGATTGCTGGTGCTCTATACTACATTCATCTGTGAGGATCTGCATTTTGACAAAAATAAATGCAATTTAAACAATTAATAAAATGTATTGGTTCATGTAACTCAGTATTTTGCAGAAGGGCTGACTTCACTTAAAAGTAGACCAAGAGCTGTTCCTCTGTACCTCTCTGCTATGCATTCTGTGGCTTCGCCTTCATCATGTTCCATAGACTATTCCCATAGCTCAGGAATCTCACCACCAGGTCCAGTCTTTATTGGTTACATCACCTTGCTAGGGCTGCCATAGCAAAGTACTACTGACTGGTCACTTAAGCAGCAGATATTTATTTCCTCACAGTTCTAGAAGCTAGAACTCTAAAATCAAGGTGTCTGCAGGATTGGTTTTGTCCTGAGTCTTCTCTCCTTGGCTTGTAGATATCAGCTTCTCTCTGTGTCTTCACATGGTCTTTCCTCCTTGCATGTCTGTGTCCTGATCTTTCTCTCTTTTTTTTTTTTTTTGTTTCTTGGCCTCTCTACAATTTAGGACTTTATTTCCAAGTGGAAAAATTGTTATTTTCTCAAAGAAAAAGGAATGACAGTTACACATAGAGTGGTGTGCCCTGGCATTTTTATTTTTATTATTTTTACAAGTTGTTTTTATTGATATATAATAGTTATACATATTTTGTGTGTATATGTGATATTTTGATGCATGCATCTGATGCGTAATGATCAAATCAAGATAATTGAAATATCCATTACCTCAAACATTTATCTTTGTGTCAGGAACACTTTAATTCTTTTTTTCTAGTTATTTTAAAATATACAATAAATTTTTGTTAATTGGAGTCTCCCTACTGTACTATAGAACACTAAAACTTATTCCTTCTATCTAAGTGTATTTTTGTAGCCATAACCAACCTCTCTTTATCTCCCTCCCTACCTCTCTACCCTTCCCAGCCTCTGGCAATCATTATTCTACTCTGTATCTCCAAGATTCACTTTTTTAGTTCCCATATGAGTATGGGCATGTGATATTTGTCCTGTGCCTGGTTTATTTCATTTAATATAATGATCTCCAGTTCCATCCATGTTGCTGCAAATGACAGAATTTCATTCTTTTTTATGCATAAGTAGTATTTCATCATGTTTATACACCACATTTTCTTTATCCATTTATCCACTGATAGACACTGGTTAATTCCATACCTTGGCTATTGTGAATAGTGCTTTAATAAACATGGAAGGGCTGATGTCTCGTCAATATACTGATTTCCTTTCTTTTGAATACATACCCAGTGGTGGAATTGCTGGATCATATAGTAGTTCTGTTTATAGTTTTTCAAAGAATCTTTATGTTTTCCATAGTGGCTGTACTAATTTACATCCCCACCAACAGGGTATGAGCATTCCCCTTTCTCTGCATCTTCACCAGTAACCGTTATTTTTTATCTCTTTGATAATAGCCATCTTAACAGGGGTGAGATGATCTTTCATTGTGGTTTTGACTTGAATTTCCCTGATGATTACTGATATTGAGCATTTTTTCACATATCTCTTAGCCATTTGTATGTCTTCTTTTGAGAAATGTCTATTCAGGTCTTTTGCCCATTTTTTAAATGGATTATTTGGTTTTTTGCTATTGAGTTGTTTGAGCTCCTTATATATACTGGTTATTAATCTGTTGTCACATGGATAGTTCGCAAATATTTTCTCCCATTCTGTAGGTTGTCTCTTCACTTTTTTGATTGTTTCCCTTGCTATGCAAAAGCTTTTTAGCTTAGTGTAATTTCATTTGTTTATTTTTGCTTTTGTTGCCTATGCTTTTGAGGTCTTACCCAAAAAATCTTTTCACAGACTAATGTCCTATAGCATTTCCTCAATGTTTTCTTCTAGAAGTTTCATAGTTTCAGGTCTTAGATTTAAGTCTTTAACCCATTTTGAATGTATTTTTGTATATGGAAAAAAATAGGGATCTAGGTTTATTCTTCTGCATATGGATATCCAATTTTCCATGAAACATTCATTAAAGAGACTGTCCTTTCCCCAGTGTATGTTTTTGGCACTTTTGTCAAAAATGAGTTGGCAGTAAATGTATGGATTTTTTTCTGAGTTCTCTAGTCTGTTCCTTTGATCCATGTGTCTGTTTTTATGCCAGTACCATGGTATTTTGGATACTATAGCTTTGTAGTATAGTTTGAAGTCAGGTAATATGATGTCTCAAGCTTAGTTATTTTTGCTCAGGATTGTTTTAGCTATCTGGGGTCTTGTGGTGTCATACAAATTTTAGGATTATTTTTTTCTATTTCTGTAAAGAACATCATTGGTATTTTGATAGGGATTGCATTGAATCTGTAGATTGCTTTGGGCAGTACGGACATTTTAACAATGTTAAAATCTGTGAGCATGAAATATCTTTCCATTTTTTGTGTGTCTTCTTTGGTTTCTTTCATTAGTATTTTACAGTTTTTCTTCTAGAGACTTTTTACTTCTTTGGATAAATTTATTCATAGGGTTTTTTTTTGTAGCTATTATAAATGGGATTCTTTTCTTGATTTCTTTTTCAGATGGATTGCTATTAGCATAAAGAAACATTACTATATGCTGTTAGCATATAGAAATCAAAACATGTCGATTTTGTATCCTTCAATTTTAGTGATTTCATTTATCAGCTCTATGAATTTTTTAGTAGAGTCTTTAGGTTTTTCTAAACATAAGATCGTGTCATCTACGAACAAGAATAATTTGACTTTTTCCTTTCAATATGGATGCCCTTTATTTCCTTCTCTTGCCTAATTGTTCTGACTAGTTCTTCCAGAAATTATGTTGAATAAAAGTGAAGAAAAGTGGACATCCTTATCTTGTTTCAGATCTTAGTGGAAAGGCTTTCAGTTTTTCCTCATTCAGTATGATATTAGCTGTGGGTTTTTCATATATGGCCTTTATTGTGTTGAGGTATATTCCTTCTATACACAATTTGGTGAGAATTTTTATCTTCAAGGGACTAATTAATCTCTTTTTATAAGGACATCAATCATAGTGGATTAGGGCCCACCCTAATGACCTCATTTAATCTTAATTACCCCTTTAAAGACATTCTCTCCAAATATAGTCAAAATACGAGGTACTAGGGGTTTGGACTTCCACCATATGAATTCTTCAGGGACACAATTCAGCCCATAACAGTGGTACTTGATGGTGGGCAATTGAACAATTAAAACACATAGTATGAAGCTTTCAAGAAAGAGTGATGGTTATCTCTGGTAATTCCTGTGAAAGAGAGCTTCACTTTTACAGAAATCTCAGCAAATCTGTTATCACTGACCTTACCAGAATTTTGGGGGATCATGTGCCCATTCTTTAAACACTTATTATGGCCAGAAAGGTAAGATTAGACAGTCATCTTGGCCCATCCTTGGAACTGGGGAGAAGCTCCAAATCAGATGGAAGAGAATAGCAGTTTCCCAAAGGAAATCTGGGATATTGTTAGTATGAGGGATACTAGACAACTCTAAATAAAACATACGTTCAGCATTCACTCAACATAAAAAGTGGCAAAATCCATCAGGTAATAGAAATAGAATATCACTGTATCGCATCACCATAATAATTATTGACTCAGGCAAGAAAACCAATGGGTATAGAAATGTTGAGGAATAAGATATTCACTGTGTCAATGTATCACTGTATAGACTATGTATTAATTACAATGGAAAAGTCTGGCAGATATCATCTTAATCAAAACAATCTAATTTGACAATGAATGAGACACAGAAATCACAGTATCACCTACATAGTATTTCTGCAAAAAAAAAAAAAAAAAAAAGTTTAACTTGGAGCTAATCATGAGGAAAGAATCTAAAATGAGAGCCATTTTTCAAAATGACTACTCAGATGTTTTCAAAAATGCAAATATCATGAAAGACACAGAAAGGCTGGCAAATCATACTAGATTATGGAAACTAATGGAACATGACAAATGAAACGTAATGTACAATTCTTGGTTGGATCTTGAATCAAAGAAAGCAACAAATGTTATAAAAAAATACCATTGGGGAAATTTGCATATGAACTATATGTAAGATAACAGAATTGTGAATGTTAAATTTACATGGTGTAATAATTGTATTTTGTTTATGAAGGAGAATGTCATTACTGTTAGGCAATACATACTGAAATATATCAGTGTATATTTGAATGCTAAAAAATCTCATGTGTCCTAGTATTGGCTTACTCTTAGGGAGTGAAATAGATTTCATCAAAAATAATAAGGGCTTTGATGTTTATTTTCTTGAAATTTTCAGTCTTTTATAATGTCAAATAACCAAAGTAAGTTGATATACCTTTGGTTCCTTGAATTTTCTTCTTCTTTAAAAAGAGAAGAATATAAAATATGAAGAGTCTGTCACAGTTAAAAAATGCACTGCTTTTACAACATGAGAAAGGAAAATTGGAAGAACCTGTTTATAACTTTCTCAACAAAACACAGTATTTCTTTATGCAAACAGCAACAAATTGAGGTATACCATAAAAAGTTATCTAGGATATTTGTAAAATACTAAAGACCTAGAATTTTTTTTTCCTTTTATCTACTTTTTGTATTTTGTTCTTTTCCTCCCCCTAAAAAATAAAAATGCTCGTTTCTTATGTCAATTTTCTCTTTAAGCAATAATTACTGAGTATCTCCTTTGGGATTTTATAAGAAATCTTTTTCTATTTCCATGAGAAAATAACCAAAAGGAAAAGAACATAAATTGATAGGAAGGTTTAGATTATGTTTAAGGAAGAACTGGATATCAGATAGATGGCAAAATGTAAGAAGTCTCACTTCCTGTGCTTCTTGAAGAAAAATATATTGATAATATCTATCATCCTATAGATAGTTCAGGCATGTCTTTATGGAAGGTGTGGCAGAGGACTTTAATCAAATAGTTTCTTACTTTACAATGAAAATTTAAAAATTTGTGATAATTTATAAATATGAAGATACTGATATGTTTCTTGAAGATGAACAGGTGTTTTGGTTTTAAGACATCTAATAAAAGTAGGGACTCAAATATGTACCCAAACTCCATAAAACAAAATGTCCACCCATGCTCACTTCTGATTTTATTTTTTGTGCCAGATAGATAGCCTTGCTCACTAACGGTGTTTACTTTCTTATAGGAAACGACAGATGCATTTGTTACACGTCCACATTTACATAACTGAGAAATAACATAATTGTCTCCAAGAGTTTCCGGTTTTTTACAACAATCCAGCCAATTTTTATTCACCATTTCTTTCATGAATCTACATTTGCCTTTTTTACTTTTTAATATATGAAGGATTAACAGAAACTTCCAGGTAATCACCATTATATCTCATGGCTATTTTTAAAAGCCATGTATTTATTAATTCATTCAATTCTTGAATGGCAGTTGCTCTTTTGGTAATCTATAAAACATTACAAACCATATCAAAACTTCTGGGGTTAAAATAAAAATAATCTTTTATTATCTCTCACAATTTTGCAATATGAGCTAGGCTAAGCTGGGTAGCTCTTCTGTTCCATGTGGCATCAGCTGAGGATATAGTCATTATGCCCAACTAGACTGAATAGTCCAAGACCACCTATTAACATGCCTGGCAGACAGTGCTGGTTACAGACTGAAATATCAGGTAGGGCTGTTGACTACTGTATCACCATTCTCCTCCACTTAGCCTCTCCATACAGCTTGAGTTCACAGCATGATAGCTGGCTACAACAATTTCTTAAATCCAGGCTTGGACTTTATGCAGCATCATTCTGTCACATTCTATTAGTCAAAGCAAGTTATGGGGATAGCCCAAATTAGAGGAAAATAGAGGAACAAAAAGTATATTATTTACTATTATTATTATAGTATTAATTTACTATAAAATAAACAAAAATAGCACATAAGAGGTCTGAAGGGAGATAAATGTAGCTAAAATGTCTTATGGTCCTTTCATCATATGCTAGCTCAAGAAGAAAGGCTGAAAAATCGATGACCTAAGCATCCATTTCATAAAGTTCTTTAAAAATCAGTAAATTATACCAAAAGTAAGTAAAAAGAAAGAAAAAAATAAAAAACAAAGAAAGAAATAAAAAACAAACCTAAAATATAGATGATCAGCGATGTAAATGCTGGTTTATTGAAAAGAAAGATCAAAAAAAAAAAAAAGTGGCATTAACAACAGAGATCCAAAATCAAAAAGGTATGAAGGTACAGCTATTAAAGGTATTACAAACATTACAAAGAGGATGATATTGTAATATCTTTCTGCCAATATATTTTAAAATTCAGATGTAAAGACAAATTCTTAGAAAAACACATCATACTAAAATTGACCCCCCAAAATAGAAAATCTGAATAGTCCTATGCCTATCAGAGTTCTTGAATGTGTTTCTGTAAACATCTCCCATATTCACGCAAATACACAAAGCCTTCAAGTCCAGATGGCTTTGCCAGTAAATATCAAACAAATATATAAGAAAAGAATAACCTCGATTGATAAAAGCACTTCTAAAGAATTAAAAAATCAGGAAGCTCCCATTCCATTTTATAAGACCACAGTAATCTTGACACAAAACCCGACAAGAACCTTATAATAAATAAAAAATACAGGTTAATCTCATTTATGAATAAAGATTCAAAAATACTAAACAAAATATTAACATGCTGAATTAACATATATCTCATAGGTTTTAATATGTTAATATTGAATATATGTGAGTGTGTATGTCATAATTCAGAAAAACCAAGTCTCATTTATTCCAGGAATACTATAATATAAGGTTGATTTAACATGAGGAAATTAATCGGTGTATTTTACAACCTTAACAGAATAAAGCAAGAAACCATATTTTTACCATACTAACAGAATAAACAAAAAATTATGGTCAAGTATTTCATAAATTTTAATATAAGTTCATGGTAAAAACCCTTAGAAAACTGGGAAAGGAAAGAAACTTGCCTAATCTGATAAAGGATATCATTTTTCTAAAAGAAAAGTATAACAAACACTAACTGTGAAAGATTTTTTTTCTGAGACTGAGTATAACACAGAGACTCCCACCACTATCACCACTTCTATTTAAAATGTACTGACGTTTATATGTGATAAAGAGATTAAGAATGAAGATTTGCAATATTTTCAAATGATATGATAGTTTATGTAGAATATCTAAAGGAATCTGCAGAAAAATTATTATAATTAATGCATGACTTTATCAAAGATAAATGATCAGTATTAAAAATCAATTTTATTCCCATGTAACAATCAAAAAATTTGAAAATAAAATGTTATTATACAATTATACTATTTACAGTAGCATCAAAAATATTAAATATCTGGGAATAAATCTAAAAAATGTGAATACTTCTGACAAAACCACAAAACATTAATAAGAAAAACTAAAGAACAAAAAACTGAACAAATGGAGAAATGTATCATGTTCATGATTGAAAAACAATATTGTAAAGATACCAGTTCTCACCAAATTGATTTATAAATTCAATTCAATCACAATCAAAATCCCAGCAGGATTCATGCATATATGTGGAAATTGACAAATTAATCCTAAAATTTGCTTGTACATGAAAAAGGCTAAAAATAGGTAAGACAAAATTTAAAAAGAAGGAAAAAAGAGGTAAATATTGTTGTACCAGACATTGACTTGTTTTTGAAGATATAGTAATTAACACATTGACTGCAACACAAGGAAAAAAAAAACCTTTTTGTTGAGGCCATGGTGTTTTATTACGAAAATAGAATAAAAGCTTTCAGAACAAAATGATCCTTACTAATTTCATGAAAAATTTGTTATTTTTTATTGTTTTCTGTGCATGAGTTATATGCGACTTGAGAAATAGTTCTTGTGGCTCCCAAGATGAAGAGAATTGTGAGTTACATACGCTTCATGAGGTCCCAGGCTCAAAACTAGCATGAGTTAAATACAACTGACATGGCAGTTAATACGTTAAGAATGTGTGGAATTTGTGCAAGTATAGCTAAATTAATAGCAGAACAGAAAATAGAGTCCAGAAACAGATTCACAGATACATGAACACTTGAATTATGATAAAAGTGGTACTGGAGAGTGATAGGAAAGTATAGTCTTTCAATAAATGGCGCTGAGTCAGTAAGATATACATATGGAAAAAACAGAAATGTGACCCCTAATTCACACTAAACACAAAAATCAATTTCAAGTGAACAGTAGAATTAAAAGTAACAGGTAAACACCAAAGCATAAAGAAGATAATGACATATTAAAATAGTTTCATGATCTTGGAATAAGCAAAGATTCTTTTAAAATGAAACAATAGGTCACTGTACCTGTTATAGGCAATAGGTAGAAAAAGATATTTACAGCACACATAACCAAGAAAATGCTTGTCTTCATAGTATGTAAAGAACTAAAAATTATTCAATAAAAGACAAACAACTAAAAAAATGTGCAAAAGACTTGAAGAAGCACTTCACTAAAGAAGACACAAAAATAGCCTATAAACATTTGGAAGGGTACTTTCCTAGTCATTAGGGAAATAGATTTAAAGCCATGAAAAGATGATAGTACACACCCAACAGAAAAGCTAAACTTAGGAAGTCTGAAAATGCCAAGTGTTACTAAGAAGCACCAGGAACTATCCTAAAAGGCTGATAGTAGTTAAATTGATATGACCACTTGGAAAATTGTTTGGCAATATATGCTAAGGTTAAACATAACATGCCTGATGACTAGCTATGCCAGTCCTACACATATGCCCATGTTAAACAAAGTGAGTGGGAGGCCATTAGCCTGATGCTGTCTCTATACTTTGAGTTCCTACATAACAAAGCACAACCTAACTTAGTATTATATATAAACAAACTGAAACCTAAGTTAGTAGTACATTTTTTGTAAGAAATAGCTAGGTTTTAGTCAATCACAAACATCTCGGCTTCAGCCAATTACAGGCAGCCACATAATCAGACTGTTCGAAAGTAAGACAAATGCCTCATGGCAGCATTCCTAAATAAGGCAAATGCTTAGCTGTCATCAGTCAGATCATTTCTCAGCTTTGCTTCCATGTTCAGCCTATCAAAGCTCCCTGCTCATGCCTGCTTGGTGGAGTTCTCTGAACCTCTCCTGGTCTGAGTGTTGCCCAATTCATGAATTGTTCTTTGCTCAAATAAACTCTGTTACATTTTTTTTATTTTATTTTTTCCATTCCTTTGAGACATTGTGCATATTTTTTAAATTTTTTAACTCTCTTAAATTTCATTTGTTAAAGTTTTTCTTTTAACAGTTTTGCCTCAAAAGTGGAATCCATAGGGTACCTCCAGCAATCCCCGGGAACACCAAGTGACCAAGTGAAGGTGCCCATTTTGTCCCTTGCTCTCTTGCTTCAGCTGAAGGTCAGGAATGAGCTCCCTTGTAAATTTGAGGTCTGCAAACTTGCACTTTGAGCTCTCCAACTTTATCTGAGAAATTCTTTCACTTGGACAGTGTTCAAAGTCACATTTGATCTGAAAAATAACTAGATTGGGTTCAATGAAAGGCCTGAGGTATGTACCTTTTGAAAATGGATTCCTCCAAATCTAATGAGTCTGGAATTTCAGGAGTCTGGGACTCTACTTTTTGGGATACTGGCTAATAATACATACAATGATTATGGGCCTAGAAACTGTGTATTTTGGAGGAAATGGATTAGAAGGACAGCTTACAATACAGTGGCCACAATGGAGAAGTTTTAACTGAGAGGTGCTTTAGAAAAGAAAGAAAGCAAAACACCTCAAATACAATGGAATTTATTTTTTGGTTGGCATGCAAACGCTTCTAAAAAACTAAATAAATCAAAACGTGCCTTTCTAAAATACTCCTTGTGAAAGTCAAATGAGAAATCTTAGAAGTATTTTTCACAAATAGTTGTAAAAAGCTTCAGCACACTGAGTGGGTAATCTCATTCCATCAACCAGAAAAAACAATTTGGATCTAGATATGCTTTAATAAATTATTGAGCTTTGTATTATTGTACCTGGTACATGGATAAAATTTTTAAACAAAAGCTGTAAGATCTGCTTTTATGTATATGTTTGTGTGTGTATGTATATATGTATACGTATATGTGTGATATTTTTCTATCTCTACATGGCATTGACAAAACTAATTTTTAAAAGACTTCTATTTAATTGGCTTGAAGAAAAATAAGTTCTTATATGAATTAAATACTCCTTAAACTCTCAGAAAAGTAGAAACTAACCCAAAATGTTTTCTAGGTTCACATGAGCTGTAATAATCTTTGGTAAATAAAAGCTAGTTAAAGTTTTCAGTCTGATTAAAACAGGTATATCTTCAGAGTTGTCAGTATTAAATACAACACAGATGCAAAACTTTTTCTACTGAAGCATACTGTTAAAATAAGCTCATGTTATCTCTATATTACAAAATTTATTAGCAAAAAAAACCTTAAAACTATGGCTAGCTGTTTAATGTCTCATTTTCATGAGCAATCCAAGTACAATTGTTAAAAACAGGTGAACTGAATAGATGGAAGATAAAATTCTCATGTGAAAAATATTCTCCTTATAGCAGAAAGTTTTAACATTCTTATCAAGGATGGAAAGTTGAGGCTAAGGAAAATCTGTACTAACAACAATTTAATTCTCAGGCCTAACCAAAAAGACCAAAACAATGGAGCAAAAATTTTGCTTCACCTACAGGTTCTTATTACAGAGAGACTAAAGATAGTTGTGTCTGGTAGTAAACAGGTACAATGCCACATTGAAAACTGTACTATGAGGAAGCAGATGCATCTAGAATTATAAAATGATGTTAAATTACAGAATGTTGTGCATGACAGGCAGTTTAAAATTGCTTTCTTCTTAATTTTCACTGGATATTAAGGTTATTATGGTTTAAGAATTCTAATTAACATACGTAACTATAATTAGTATAAATAATAAAGAAAACAACACTATATGTAAGTATGCAAAGAAGGTAGAATGTGGTTTTGGTAAAGAAAATTATAAATTTTGAAGATGTGCTTTATTTCGTTAAGGGAAAAAGAAACTAATTTTTGTTAAAGTAGAATGACTTGTTCCACAATGAGAAAAATTAAAAGTATAGGACAAAAATTGAATGGGTATAAGAAAATTGTAAAAGGTTTTTATATGAGGTATCATGGGGAAAAAATTAAGTCTGATTAAGGCAGCTAAGATTTGAAGGGAATTATTTATATTTCTTAAAATTGAGCATTAATATCAAAAGTACACTGATGCAAAACTAGAATTTGGTTCTCTCTGTTAAAATAACAAGGTTTTCTTGGAGTCTGTTCTTAATAAGAAATTGTGAAAGATTTGTCTTCACCTTTTAAATAGTTGGCCTATACAACAAAGATTCTGTATTTATCAAGACAATTTCCTGTGTTTCATATTGTCTTTATTAAGTCTTTGACTACTTAAGAAAACTGAGTCTTCTCTATTAAAAGATCTAAGCCATAACTATATGGCTTTCTATATTTGCTTTTGAGGCCTTTTAATTGTTACTATAGTTAAATTAATAAATGTTGTTTTATAGTGATCTGCGGTCCTATTTTAATCAAGTGTTATAAACTTTTTGACATTTTTGACAACTTCCCAAGATCAAATTATAAATTGATATTTTTTACCTTGACTAACTTTGGAAGCTTTCAATGGGCCTGTGAATTATCTCAAAAAATGTTTTTCTCTCCTTATAAACAGGGAAATGTTAAACTAATTAGGCTTGCTTGATATGTTAAATTGCCTAGGAAGCATTGTCAAATAATAGGTGATTCAGAACATTCTTTACATCATATTTTATGGGTATGTTATTGATATGTGTTTTAGAAATTGTATAAAATTCCTAGATATCTGATAATCCTGGTATAACACTATTAGTCATAATTTTGGTTGTCTTAAAACATTGTATGTTTAGAAATAACCAAATTTCCTTGTCAGTTGCATTATAACGAATTCACATCGTATGTTTAACCATGGCCACGTTAAGTCTTGTCCACAGACAGTTAATTATTTCACTCTGGTACTTTCCTGAAAGGTATTGCAAGCATCTATAAACCTATTTTTTGTCTTTGAAAGATCCATAGAAAGGACTGTGACACATATAGATTTCTGATAACTTTAAGATCATACCATTAGACTCAGTAAGAATTCTTACAATTCTAATGAAGAAGCTGGTTTATAAAATCACTAATCTAACATTAAGCAGAATAAGAATTAATAGAATACCAAGGAAATTCCTTGGCAAGTTTTCTTGCTAAGTCAGAATATACTGTTTGAATGAACTTTATAAGACTAACCCAAATCAAATCATCTATTATGACCTATTTAACAAACAGTGCTATACATCTGATTTGAAAAAGAAAACTGGTGTCTGAAAGGATGTAAATTTAATGTTAAGCACAGATCCACAGAAGGTCCAGATGGTCACTTTATTCTTCCTGAGTCCTTACAGCTTTCATTATCAAAAATTTTGCATTCCATGACTCATCATGGAGTAGATAAAATGATGCAAATTATGAAAAAAAAATGGATGTATTGATTGTTCTAAAATTGTTAAAATGGTTTATGATCAATGCTTGGTTTGTCAAATCTATAATCCTGGTAAGGACAACAAAATACTTCAGGTATTACCTTTCTACTACCTGCTGGATCATTTGACACAGATGGATTTCATTAAATTTCTACCCTCAATGGGATATCAAAATGTTCTTGTAATAGTCTGTATGTTCTCTGGTTAGGTAAGTTTTCCCATGCAGAAAGGCTGATGCTATAAAAGTAACTGAAGAATTATCAGAAAATGTGTTTCCTATGTATTGTATTTTTGAAAATTGCTAAGAGAGTATATTTCAATGTTCTCACCAGAAAAAAAATTATAAGTATAGTAGTCTACCCTTAACCATGAAGGATATATTCTAATACCTTGGGTGGATGCCTGGAACCACAGATGGTACCAAATATTATATACACTATGTTTTTTCCATACATACATACCTACGATAAAGTTTGATTTACAAATTAGGCACAGTAGAAGATAAACAACAATAACTAATAATAAAATAAAACAATTACAACAATGTACTATAATAAAAGTTATAACTCACTCTTTCTCTCAAAATACCTTATTGTACTGTATTCAGTCTTCTTTATCTTGCAATGATGTGAGATGATATAATGAGCTGCAATGAGATGAAATGAGATGAATGACCTAGGATTGTGACATAAATGGAAAGTTCCAGAAACAAACAATTCATAAGTTTTAAATTGCACATCACTCTGAGTGGAGTGATGAAATCTCACACCATCCCATTCCATCCTGCCCAATTGCTATTAGTCACTTAGTGGCTGTCTTGGTTATCAGATTGACTGCCACAGTACCACAGTGATTGTGTTCAAGTAACCCTTATCTTACTTAATAAGCACTCCAAAGTGCAAGTAGTGATGTAATATTTTCATATTGTAGTTTATGTTGCATGTTATGAAATATGTATACATTCCATAATGCATACATACTTCATAACACCATATTATGCACAATAAATATGTAAAATTTTGTCAATTAAAAATAAATAAATCATAAATAAATAAATTAGAGGTAAAATTTGTTTCCTTTATGAGGCATTCTTGGGAGAAATCTTCAGCAATAGAGTTACTTATTTCACTGAGCAAGTTAAATGAGTTATTAAAACACAATGGCATTACCTCTGTCCCTATCATACTCATTCTTTTGGGAAAGTTGAAAAGACCAGTAGCATTTTAAAACTGAATTTGGCAAACTTAACTAAGTCAACTGGATTGCTTGGCTAAAAGTATTATCATTGGCCTTGATGGAAATTACATCCATTCCTACTGGAAAACACAAGTTAACCCCTTGTGAAATAGTTACTGGGAGATCTATCCCCTTAATAATAGAACCTTGTGTATGTCCTGTTCTTATAAATTCTGACATGACTCAGTGTTGTAAGACTTTAATGCATTATGCCAAAGTATATTTTCACCAGGTAAAAGAAGCCTTTTGTGATCCACAATTGACAGCCAGACCTTCCACACTCTAGGACCTGGAGATTGAATCTTTTGGAAATGATACCAGAGAAAGACTGCCTTTGAACCCTGTTGGAAGGGATCATACCATGTTCTCACCACCCAGCCACACCACATCAAAACTTCAGTGCCTTCAACCTTGGGTCAACATCTCTCAATTTAAGAGGGACCCTCCAGACCTGCTGGAGACCTCAGCTGACCAGGGAGGATTTCCCCCAGAAGCTGATGATAGCCTAGATGTGGAAAGCTTTCCTGAGATCACAGATCAAGACTTCTCTCCTTTGTCATCATGAAACCTTCATTCCTTTTCCTCTTTTCACTGTGTCTTCATTCTGTTTATGCACAGCAAGATAATGCTATGTTTATGATTTCACAATGGATAGCTTCCACTGTAATGCTGGATAGAGCATGGTAAGCCTAATTCCCTACATGATCTCAGAGATCCTCTAGTTTACCCTATAACAAATTTCACTGATATTCCAAGTGCAACTCCTATTCAAATTTCACATCATGCTCTTTCTATAGGGTTAGGCTTTTAGATTAATGTATTCATAGTCTTTGTTTAAATATAACAGTAGGCAAAATATTGGTTCCCTATTGGTGACTCCCTGACACAAAGGCATCCCACAGGGAACTATCTGTTGTGCCCCTCCAGGATATATTTTATCTCTAAAAGATTTAATAATCAACTATATGCATGAGTGAATCCATGTCTTAAAAAGTTGGAAATTAAAGGTCAATGTGGATTATGGATTTTAATGGTACCACTATCACTGCATAACCAATCAGAAACTTAACATCAGTCTACACCTGTTAATTTACACTATAGAATAAATAAGAATTTTCCATTTTTTCATATGTTTATTGGCCATTAGTCTATCTGGGTGTTGGGCACATTTATAACTTTGGCTCAAACTGTGCAAAAGCAATTCATGTAACCAAAACATAATATTCTGAAATTTTAAAAAAAGAAAAAAAGAAGAAGAATTTTCCAGCAGGTATAAATCCTTCTGAATAGGTGTCTTTTGGTAGAATGATTCTTTCCTGGCTTGCTGTAAATGTAAATGAAATTATAATTAGAAATCCATCTCAAACATTAGCTACTATAATTGACTCTATTGCAAAGGTTATATTTGTCTAAGAATCTTCTCTAAACTCCCTTGCTAAAGTTGTTTTAGATAATAGAATTGCCTTAGATGCTCTGTTGGTTAACAGGGGTGAGTGTGTTCAATAGCTAACATGTCCTGCTGCCATTGGTGTTATCACCCTGATAGTCATGATAGTGGTCTCCCTGGTGTACTGTATCCTCCCAAGAGTCTTAAAGGCTTGTATACAGCTGTCCAGTGCACATCACATGGTCTTGATATGGTTAGAACTAAAACATAAAGAATCATTCAATTGACCTGACTTCCTGACCTGTAAATTCCATACTATACTAACCAAGTCCATCATGATGATGACAGACAGTGGTGTCAAGGTTTTAGTCAATCTCTCAGTATTGAGAGGCTGACCACAAGGGAGAAATTGTTAAAATAAAATTAGCAGGAGGCCATTAGCCTGAGGCTGTCTCTGTACTTTGACTTTCCACATAACAAACCACAACCAAACTCAGTATGTAAATAAACTGAAACCTAACTTACTAATACATTTTTTTTAATAACAAATAGTCTGGTTTAAGCCAATCACAGGCAGCCAACTGACCAGACTATGCCCAAATAAGGCCAATGCCTCACTCTAGCCAATTGGTTGATTTCTCTACATAATTTCTGTGCTTGGCCTATGAAAGCTCCCTGCTCCTGCTGCTGTGTAAAGCTCTCTGAACTGCTTCTGGTTCTGAATGCTGTCTGATTTATGAATTGTTCTTCGCTCAAATAAACTCTGTTAGATTTAATTTGTCTAAAGTTTTTCTTTTAAAACTCATATGAATTCATATATATGTCCACCAACAGACATACACAAGATTTTTGTAGCTGCATAGTTTGTACTAGCCCCAAATGGGGAACAACCCTAATGGGTATCAACAGTAGAATTGTCAAATAAATTGTGCAATATTTATTTAATGGAATACTACATAGCAAAAGAAATGAACAAACAAGATAACACCACAACACGGTATGTTGTGGTGAACAGATAAACAAAATGGAGGTTGTGAAGATTAAATGAGATTATTCCTATAAACAACCTGTTACTTAAGCTCTGCCAAGTCTCTCAATTTACCAATTGCACTTCACTGTACAGGGTTTCTTAGCTACATTTCTTTTACAGGGTCCTTTTTCATGCTTAACCTTATGTCATCACTTTGCATCTACCTGTGATCCTTCTTATCTCTACTGGCCTTGAACAAAGGATGTTATGAAAAAGGGACAAGGGACTCCATGAACACTGACCATGGGGATTCTTTGAGTTAGGTTCCGCTGAGTCATCTGCAATCCAAGACCAATCAAAGGGCAGAGGATGTCTCTTGAGAACTGTAGACTTATCAGCAAGAGCATAATCCATCCCACTGAACAGCCAAAGGACATAGGGCAAGGGTGACAGAGATGCAGCCCACACTGAAACTCATTCCAGAACCCTGAGTGGGGAGCATGTTGTACACCAGTGACATGCTTTCCTATCCTATAGTCTTGGAAAGGGAGGCACAGACAAGCTCTGGGAAACATACAGACAACTGGGAAATAAGGAGAGACCTTCCACACTCAGAAGGCTTATGTGGCACATCAACAGCTTCTATAAATGTACTCAGACTGTGAGTGACAACTCCAAATGTTCTTTGATCCACATCTGAGAAAGTAAGATTTGTCTACAAGTAACCTCAAATACTAGTCAGCCTGTAAAAACAAAACAAAACGAAACCAAAAATCAAAAAAGAGAGAGTTCAGTAGTGAAGGCTTTTATACTTTGGAGTCAGAGTTACATATGTTGTAATCCCAGCATTTTATCAGTTGCTAGCTATAGTGTGTCTAGGTTAATTAATCTTTCTGAGGTCAATCTTTATCATGTCTAAAATTGTATAACAATATCTACCAAACAGGATTATTATAGAAATTAAGAGATAATGTATGTAAAGTACATATCACACTGTTCAGTAAAAAATAATTACTGAATAATGGCAGCTATTCTGAAAAGTTAAACATTCTTCCTCACACACACGCACACATACACAAACACACACACTCAAGCAGTTCAAAGTCTTAGGAAAGAAGTTAGTACTAAATCTCATAAGAAATATATGCAAAGGTTTAGATTTTTTATCTAACCAAATCTATGGGCTGGCTAGCAAGGAAAAAAATTGTTCTATTAAGGAGAACAGACATTTGTGGTTCAGATATGCTATATGCTATATGGCAATGCTATATGATATCATAATGCTTCTAAATAGATTATGCCAATCCACAATGCCACTAGCAATGTATAAGTATACAAGTTTCACAAAAACCATGCTTACAAAAGGTGTTGTTTGGGCTAATTTTCAGACTTTTAGGAAATGTTAATTTCCAGAACTATAGAAAATGTTTAATTATTTTTCATGATTTTTAGGAAATATTTAACAAACATTGTAGAGCTGTCAAATTAGTTTTCATCCTGGCATAGGTTGAGGAGGCTCATCAAAGAGTATGAGAGAGCATAAGAAAGATTTGTTGTGCTCCAAAATGATACATACTTAATCCAGAAGCTCATGCAGTTCCGAAGCTCTTTCACAAAGCATTTGCAATTATCTACCAAATGTGCTTCCCAAGAGCATTTAGAAAACTCAAAATTGGGGGTTATTTTCACACTTCCCAGTGTTTTCAGGCTTTCACTGGGTTTTAAATTAAGGGAAAAATGTGACAAAACAAATAGAATTTTTCCTTACAAAAACCTGTTTGAATGCCCATTGTGCTTTTTGACAGTAAACACCAGGGAGGAAATTCAACGGTTTTTTTGATGTCAGCACACACCATTTCTTATTTACTCTTAAAGAGTAATTTGTTTAAGAAATTTCTTTATTTGTAATAATAAAATGTCTCATTATCTCAAAAGCAGAATAATCATTGTAAGTGACAATTGTCTGACAAAAAGGATTAGACCTTGAGAGAGAAGAAAGCCAAGTTTAAACAGCTTGTGATATTGAAAGATGTGTACGTGTGTGTACACACATGTGTATGTATATCTGTGTGTGTGTTTGTGTATAATTGTTATTGTCTGCTGTCATTGCTGGCTGTAATACCCATGATTATGGTTTTGATATCAAAGACATACAAAATCATACTGTGATAGCATTTGTCATTCCTTCCATTATGTGGAAGGGTTGTAACAACAACCCCCCATGTAGCTAATAACTTCCAAGAATCTTGAGAAACTCACTACAACACTGAATTGCTCTCTCATTTCTGCTTTAAAAGAGAAGAGAAAGAAGAAATAGCATGTGAAGTATATAACCATGCCCTCGACAATTTGCATGAAACAGCTCGATACAGTGGTCACCTGAATAGTGTGTGACCCTTGCTACCACTCCTGAAATAAAAATGCTTATTATGCAGTTATTGCTATTCCATGGTAACTAACCTAGCATTCTTGAGAATGCAGCATTGAGGATAAGTTTGGTTTTGGAAGCAACTCATGCTACTTGTACTTCAGGTGTGGTATTAAGGATGCTATTTGTAACATCAAACAGATCCTCCTGATGAAGACATCTTAGAAAAATATCTTTCAAGTCTTATGTCAGGATAATCTCATGATCATTGATTCTACTGTACATAAATGATTGTATTTCTCTTATGGCCTTGGCTCGCCACCAAGTTTGTGGGCCACCTCTGGAAAATAATGCTAGACCACACTACATGGTTGCTATGGATTCACTTTATTTTTCCTTTCTTTACTCTTATTTCTTTAACAAATTGTATTATAAAAATTTTAAGTTCTCCTAAGTCCTTTTTGACAATACAAGGTAGACATAGAATAGAATCACTGAAACATTACTGATATATTTTATTTGTGCATTTATACTGATTGATCATCTACCTTTCCCAAAGAAGTGTGAGAGAGACCAAGATGAATCAAACATGGCTTTTGCTCCAGTTTTGAAAGAGACACAAAACCAACACATAAATAAGTGTAATGAAAGAGAGGTAGATACAAGTACAGATAAAATTCCAGGGAAGTTGGGAAAAGAGAGACATTAATTTCCCTTGGTGGAAGGAAAAAGATAAAGGCTATGTGGTGGAGTGATATGAGTGCTGCTGCTGCTTGAGAGCTGTAAGCCACAGCAGCCTTCTACTGTCCTCCATTCCCTATAACCCTACTTCAGAATCACACTGTTCTACTGCCACTGCGTTGATGTCCTCCATTAAATCCAGGCCTCCTGGTGCCTGAACCTCAAGTTGTCAAAACAGAGGTGTATTACAGTTCTCCAAAGAGACAGAACCAATAGAATATATAGCAAGAGATGAGAGAACATTTATTAGGGAAATTGGCTCATGCAATTATGGAGGCTGAGAAGTCCCACAATAGGCCATCTGCAAGCTGGAGAACCAAGGACACTGTAGTGTGGCTCAGTCCAAGTCCAGAGACCTCAGAATGAGGGAAGCCTATGGTGTAACTCTTGGTCCAAGGCTGAAGGCCTAAGAACCTGGAAGGGTGGGTGCTGGTGCAAGTCCCAGAGTCCAAAGATCAGAAAATATGGAGTTCTAATGTCTAAGAGCAGGAGAAGAAGAGTGCCCAAGCTCCAGGAAAGATAGAGAGAATTTGCCTTCCCTCTGCCTTTTTGTTCTACATGGCGCCAGCCAATTGAATGGTGCCCGCCCACACTGAGGGCAGATCTTCCCCACTCAATCCACCAATCACACACCAGTCTCCTTCAGAAACTTTCACAGACACATTTAGAAATGATGCTTTACCAGCTTTCTAGGTATCCCATAATCCAGTCAGGTTGATGCCTAAAACCCAAATGCGCTTTTATCATAACATCCAGCTCAGTTGTCCATTAGATTCATTAGATTCTGAATTCCAGTTTGGACTGAGCTGGCACTCCTACTATAGATAGAGATACAGATAAATATGGTTATGAATAAATGATAATGTAGCTATAGATGTAGATGATACAAATATAGATCTAAACACAGATATAGATATATAAAGTGAACATAAAAATAAATGAAACAAAATACCTATAATCACTTTGATACCAATTTCCAATATCTTAATGCAGGTTCTATCAGAAGTCAATACAATAAAATCATCAATTTAGCTTTCATATTGTATTAGTTACTTTTATTCTTCATGAAAACACCCAAGAACTTAGCGGCTGAAAACAGTCATTTTGGCTCGCAATTCTGCAAGTTGGCAACTGGGGATAGGCTTAGCTTGGTGGTTCCTCTGGGCTCTGCTGAAATGGCTCATCTGTACTCCAGAGGGCCAGCCCAGACCAATTCACACAGTGGCCACAGAAATCTAAGAAAGAAAATGGAAGTGCTGACAATCTCCAATGACCTAAGTTCAAAACTGGCGCACTGTCACTTCTGCCACATGCCTTGTTCAACGCAAGTGACAAGACCAGCCCAGATTCAAGGGATGGGGATACTGAATCCACCTTTTAATGGAAGGAGCTACAAAGTCATATTGTAAAGATTTTGGATATGGGACTAGTGAGTAAAGAATTATGACCACATTTTTAATCTACCACAAAGTTTAAAAAAAATTTTAAGCTGATAAATGAAAAATATAATTAAGAAAAGCAATAGAACAGATGGATTCACATGACAGCCCTCTCCCTAGGAGTGCTTACGCTGCATAATAAACAGGATTCTTAGAAGACATTTCAGGACTGAGCACAGTATACAGCCAAAGGAAGGCATTCAAATCTATTTGTTGAATGAATAAATGATTTGGAAAAGTGAACTTTCATGCCAACTAAGCAATGGTCAACTACTAGCATATTCTGAAAAACTATTATACCTTCCAAAGGCTTATCATTAACTTAAACAAAGAGAAATAAATTATTTTAGGTTTCAAGAGCTCAGGAATATAAATAATTTTCCAAAAGGCAAATAGTATATAGCAAGTTCTCAATGTCATCAATGGGTTTTTGAAACTGAGACTTTAAGCAGAACGACATACAACAAAACCAATTTTTTCTCAACATTATAACAAAACGATGCTAATTGAGGATCTGCTGTACACAATTTCACCTAAAGCTGTAGTTTACAAGAGCCTATTGATGATATTAAGTGAGGATATACTATACTAAAATGAGTAGTGCATCTTTCATTTGCTGGAGAGGAATGGACTTCTAGTAGCCTCAGATCCTCTTGAGTATAAGCCCATCAAAGGATAAATCAGAGATAATTCTCAGCAGATAATGGCCTAAATGTAATCACTTTGCTTCTTTCCTTAGCCAATGTACAGCTGAAGTGACTCAAACAGTAATAAGTGTGCAGGGAATTTGGGAAGGAGGTGTAGGGAAGCATGGATAATTTTAAAGCCTAAAGGAAACACTGCAAACATCTGAGGATCTGCTTTCAATCACAACCATATAAGACTTGAAGGAGTCTCCACGACACAATGAGAACCAGACTGAGAGGGAGTCTGCCTCCTCTGGCAAAGCATGGGGCAGAGAACTCCAATCCTGAGCCTCTCTAAGGTTTCCAACAGATTGGCAGCAGGATCTACTCAGTTCATAAAAAAGAATCCCAGCCCTCTTGTTTCTCAGTCCTAGAAAGAGACTACTGAAAAGATACCCACCAGCCAACTGGAAAATAAACCACTTCCTTTGTCCCCACTGCCTGGCAATATAGCCCTACCCAAGATGCTGAGTATAATCACCATAATTTACATAGGTTGACATAGAAAAATAAAACAAAAATAATTTAAGGAGATTTGATTAATTCAAAGAGGTAGACTGAAATATACTGAAATTAGTCTATCTTGTGTTGCTATAGCAGAATATCTGAAGCTGGGTAATTTATAAAGAACAGAGATTTATTTCTTACAGTTCTGGAGGCTGGGAAGTACAAGACCAAGGGGTCCACATCTGGTGAGGGTCTTCACGCTGCATCATCCCATGGCAGAAGGTGGAAGGGCAAGAAAGAACAAGAGAACATGAGAGAACAAGACAGAGCTGAGCCAGTTTTTATGAAAAAAAACACTCTCATAATAACAAATTCACTTCCACAATAAAGACATGTAACCACTCATGAGGGCAGAATCCTCCTGACCTAATCACCTCTTAATGATCCCACTTCTCAACACTTGAAATCTATATCAAAAATACATACTAAATACTGAACAGGATGCACATTAAAATATTCGTACTTAGACTTTTTGCTGAAAGTCTTTAACTCCACGAATAAATGGAAATATTACATGGTTCCTTCAGACAGAGAAACTTGGTTATTTAGAAGGAAAGAAAATCAAATGGGAGGGGGAGGAGGGGATGAGCATATACACAGCTAATGGGTGTGGTGCACACCACCTGAGGGTTGGATGCTGTGACCTTGAAGCTCTGACTTGGGTGGGGCAAGGGCAATATACGTAACCTAAACATTTGTACCCCTGTATTACGCTGAAATTAAAAAAAATTAAATAGAAAGAAAGAAAGAGAAAGAAAGAGGGAGGAAGGAAGGAAGGAAATCAGGCAGACATCAAATTTCTCATTTACTACACAAAAATAAAAGAAAACAATGAAACATTTTAAACATTTTATCATTCATATGAACAAGGAAACAAGAGACATTTTCAGGCACACAAGGACTCAGAAAGTATACAATATAGAAGTCCCTCCTGAGGAAAATACTTGAGAAACTATTAAATAAATAAAAGAAAGCAGACCAAATGTCAACATAGGTGGAAAATATACCCCCAAATTGGAATAATTGACATTTGCATCCATTCTACCTTTCCAAGTAATTGCCCTATGGCCCAGGAGTTCCAGGTGGGGCACATGAATTAAGCTTAAACCGGTTGTGTATGCATTCTTCTGGTCACAGGGATTGGTTCAGTGATGGGTCTTGACCAAGTCAAGACAGTTAAGATACAAGACTCTCATACTGTCCCCTGTACTTGACTCTAACAATAACAACATTGAGAGTACTTCAGCCAGTTTATAATCAAAGAGGCAAGACATGAAGAAAATGCTAACATCTTACTGAAGCAAATAAACTAAGACAAAATTTTGGTGTGACATGTCACATATGAACTCATCTTCACAGGAAAATTCAATATTGTAAAGATACCAATTCTCCCTAAAGTAATTCATAAATGTAACACAATCCTAAATAAATTTCTATGCAAACAAAGGCTTTTAATCAAAGCAAACAAGATGTTTCTAATAGAAC
>RJWJ010016752.1:0-34011 GCA_004363605.1 Indri indri | reverse complement strand
GACTGCATTTGAATAGATTTAAAAAATAAACAAACTTATTTTAGCCACATTATTTCATGCCTTGTAGTTAACAGGCTTTTTATTTTCTTTTTCTTTTCTGCTTTCTATTTTGACTCATCAAGGTTTTTTTAGGTTTCCTCTCATTTCAAACCCCATTCTCTTCATAAATTTCCCCTGGCAGTTTTATCTGCCAATTTTTGTTCATTTGAATCACTTCTTTGTGTGTAGTTTTTTATAGTGGGCTCCTTCTTGATGGGGTAGTGTTTTTTGGCCTGCATTGCAGAAGTCTTGCTATAAAGTGGTCTGCATTTGCCTCTGCCAGGCGTTCCAGGGGCTTTGCTGACCGAGGGTCCGTTGTATTGATTTCTCAGCTGAGTTATTCCCCTTGCAAGGATCCTGTAGGGTTGGGGATTGGTTTCTCTTTTCCCTTCCACTCAGAATTTAGAGTGAGATGAGCTTTGCCGTATTCCTAATCCTGGTTGATGTAGCTTTTCTTGTTTTGTTTTGGCTTCCTCTTCCCCCAGACGTGAACTTTTCAGGGCTCAGCATTGCAAGGTGGGTCTTGGTTACAAATTGCCATCTCATGTAGTCCCAGGGCCTCCTTGGACACAAAACCCTAAGCACTCGGTTGTTAGGGTGTGTTCCTGGGTCCAGCCCTGTCTCCTGACTTTGCCGGGTGCCTCTGGCATCTCCTGTGTCCTCCCCACTCCGGCTTTCCATTTCCTCTCCAGTCCTGGCTCCTGGGGAGTCCCCTTTTTCCTATGAGCTCCTCCGTTTTTATTTTTCTTTGTTGGTTTCATTCAATCCGTCATTTCTAGTGTTTGCAGCCTTAATCTGTGGTGTTGCCAGAACCAAAAGTTACCTTTGATTTCTTACACAATAAATACCATACATGTAGTTAAAATTAATTTTTTTCTATCATTTTTTTTTTTTTTAGAGACAAAATCTTGCTCTATTGCCCATGCTGGAGCGCAGTGGTGCATTCATAGCTCACTGCAGCCTTGAACTCCTGGGCAGCGATCCTCCCACCCCAGCCTCCCAAGTAGCTGAGACTACAGGCACCATCACCACACCCAGCTAATTTTTCTTATTTTTTTGTGGAGACAGGGTCTCACTATGTTGCCCAGGCTGGTCTCAAACTCCTGGCCTCAGGTGATCTTCCTGTCTTAGCCTCCCAAAGTGCTAGGATTACAGTTTTTTCTGTAATCTTGATTTTAGTTTACTTACTATTTACAATCTTTAGATTCGTACCATTCAGAATGTAACGTGCGTTTCTCTCTTCATAGCCTGACTTAAATATCTCCAATGGCTAACGAAGCTTACCCTTGTCCGTGCGACATCGGCCATAGGCTAGAATATGGAGGGATGGGGTGTGAAGTTCAAGTTGAGCACATCAAGGCTTATGTCACCAAGTCCCCTGTTGCCGCGGGCAAAGCTGTGATTGTCATTCAGGATATATTCGGCTGGCAGTTGCCCAATACCAGGTATATGGCTGACATGATCGCAGGAAATGGATACACGTACGTATGCAATTCTGTTCCTTTGTTTACACTTATGTACATTTCTGTGGTTTATTTTGTTCCCTGACTATACAGTATTCTAATTTACATCATGTACATCCCTATCACTATGGCGAAGGTAAATGGGAAATGTATGAAATTAAGCACCCACCTGGTGGAAGCCAACTGCTTCTAACCTGGTTTCTGGGCTCTGTGTTCTCCTGGGAGTACCTGGCCCTATGGGCTTGTTGGACACTAGTAGTTCTCTCCCCATGTGGGGCCCTGGCCAGGCGCGGGTGCTGGACCCTTGGGCAGACCTAGCCAGCTCTGCAGTGGGCCCGTTACTTGGCCCCTGAAGCATCTCAGCCTCGTGTCAGATTTCATGGGCTACTTGGACGGCAGGGTGTCCATGGCTCTTCTTGGTCCAAACATGTCCCACCATGGCCCAGTCTGAATTAGACGGGGGTGCGGAAATCATACAGTGAGACCTTGCTGGTCTCCCAGAGTTTACTTCTTTGTCCGTCCAGGTGGCCATGGCCACCGTTGGTGAGGGCTGCCGCCTGTTGGCTTGTCATTTGCTGGTGTTGGCAGAACCTTCAGGAAAGCCCAGAGGAGAGCAGGAACCACTCCTTCCTCCCCAGCTTCAGAACGCGAAAACCCAGCAGGCTCGAGCCCGTGCACCACCCCAGTTTCCGTTGTTTGCTCAGAAAGAGAAGATGGAAACCCGAGGGCGCACCTACCTTCTTTTTCTAGGAAGAGAAACCAGTTTGAGGAAATCACACCCCCCGCAGCCCGGTGCAGACTGAGTGCTGAGTGAACACATCTCACTCGATGTTTCCCTTTCTCACGTCCCGGGGTCCCTCTTGAGGATGAGGCAGCCGAGCCTCCCAGGGGAAGCCCAGTGGTTAAAGCACAGCCGAGCCCGATTGCCTTCCCCCAGCAGGACCCTGTGCTAAGGGCCTGTCCAGGGTCACCGCCCTCACACCCTCCAGCAGCCGCCGAGGGAGGAAGCGCTGCTGCCCGCCTTTCGCAGAGCGGGAAACCGTAAAGACGGCGGTTGGCGACTGCCCCGGATCGCCCGGACGTAGGCAGCAGGTTGATGGGATTTCGGTGTGTGTTGCTTTGTTCTGGGTTCTTTAGCCGGAGTCACAACGTAATGGTGGAGTAGACACCTGTGACTTACAAGGCACTTTGACACTTGCACAGCTGACTCTGCCGGCAGGATCGTCCCGAGGCTGGGCGGCGCAGGTGCTGCTTGTCAGATCGAGGACGTGAGGATAGCAGTGGTTAAATGACCCGTTAAGGTCACACGGCAGTGTAGGGTGGTATTGAGCCTCGAACTTGGAGCTTCTGACCCGAGTGTCAGTGTTCTGTCTACCCCGCAGGAGGAGGTGTGTTCCTGCAGCCTGGCGGCGGCTCTTTATTTTAGGAAACAGGCCTCCGACCACCCTGTTACTTGTGTAGGAGAACGACATGGACGCGGGCAAGGCTTGTTTTCTCTCGGCAGCCTCTTTTAGAACCTGCTTTGGACTGTACCCTTTGGACGGGAAATTGTGTCCTGCTGGCGTCTTGGGTGGAGGCTGGTGAAAATTGCTTGGTCATAGTGACTGGACAGGCTCACCAGGTGTGTCCTCCAACCTGAGGCTCAGGTGAAAGGCCAGGGAGCTCCAAGGCCGGCAAGAGGGGCAACTCCTCCAGGGCAGCGGGGGGCCTTGCAGCCACCCTCCCCAGGCCCACGTGCCCAGGTGCCCCCTCGGCCTGTGCCGGCGTCTCCAGTGGGGAGTGTGCCCCGCCAATGGCCTCAAGGTTTCCCAAGGCCGGGTCGCGAGCCGGCCACCAGAAGCCACGCACCTGCGGTTGTGACGCCCACGGTGGCCTGGTGCCAGGTGGCCTCTTTGCCGCAATCAAAGTTGGCCCTCACACCCACTACTTTGCCTTTTCTCTGAGCTAGAATCGCTAACCCAGCAAGTTTCTCAATAAATGTAAGCAACTAAGCGAGTCCAAGCAGTTCTGAAACTAAGATCAATTATTGTCCATATCTTATAGAACCATTGTTCCAGACTTCTTTGTAGGGCAGGAGCCGTGGCAACCCTCTGCTGACTGGTCCACCTTCCCCGAGTGGTTGAAAACGAGGAACTCCCGGAAGATCGATAAGTAAGTTGTCAGCGGACAGGGCTGTGTGTGTGTGGTGTGGCCCAGAGAGCTGGGCTGGCTTCGCCGCTCAGACTCCCCCGTCCACACCGCCAGGCAGGACACCGCATGGCTGCAGCCGGGAGTCCTTCCTGAACGTAAAGGAAAAGTGTTTTCATGTAGCACAGTTCTGAGCTGAAGATTGGGAGCCAGCAAGCACCCCTGCCGCCCCAGCAAGCTCACCCGTGTCCCTCTCTGAGACACTCTTGGTGGCACTGGTATGCAGGGGAACCTCGCGGAGGTTTTGGGCCGGACTGATTACCCCGACCGTGGGGCTTTGGTCCTCAGGGCCAGCAGCCCTTTCCTCTCCTCCTGGCTGCAGAACCAGCTGAGAAGAAGGGCAAAAAAAGCGACTAGATCCAATGCCAGCCTCAGTACTGCTGAGCTGGTTGGAAACCACCGTTTCAGATCTGAGACCCAAAGGGCCAACCCCCTCCAGCCTCGGTCCGGTCCCACTCCATCCCCCTAAGGGGGACTTTGGGTCTTCAGAGCAGATACACCCGACTGGGATTGCTCTTGCCGGGGGCCAGGGGGTAACAGGAAGACGGGAGGAGCCCCCAGGCTGCAGACTTTGCCTGCGTTTGCTCCGCCCAGTCTAGAAGGACCAGAGCTGTCAGCCGCTGGTCACCTGTCCTTCCTTCTGTCTGGAGGTCTAAGTACAGAGCGGGGAACAGGCCAGGAGTGTTCTCTAAGGACAAGCTCCTCCTGCACAAGAAAGCCTGAGCGCAGGGGAAAAAGGGTTCCCCCAGCACTAGCCACTGACTCGAGCGGCCATTTCTCCCCAAGCCCTCTCCTCTGCATCACCTGACTCTCCCCTACACTGTGCACATGAGCCCCAAGATTGATCACTGTCAGCCTTTTGTTTGATAAGCTGTCCCCCAAGCCCAGGCCAGGGCGACTGCTAATAATGTGGCCACCCACCTGTGGCCACTTGGTCCCTGGAACCCTCTGCCCCTTTTTCGACCACGAGAGTGCCCTGAACTTCCCAGCTCTCCGAGAGCTGACTCTGGGGCTGCTGGCCTCCCTCTCTTGGTCTGGTGGACACTGGACAGCCCTCTGCCCACAGCCCATGTCAGCTCTGCAGGGGCCTCCGGTGTCCTCCACTCCGCCTTGCCTCCCCCACTCACTGGGGGCCAGAGTCTCCCCTGTTTTGGCCGCCCCCTTTCTAGGGGCTGATGCAGAATAGCAGTGCTTTGTGGCTCAGGCCAGGGGCTACCCAGGCCTGGGTCTCCCTAGGGTCTCTGTGGGGTCTTTTTGGACCATGGGGAGATGCTACAGGCTGCCCTTGGAGCTTCCAGCCTGGCTGAGTACCCAGGACTGTGAAAGTATTAACCTCAGGGTCCTGCAAGTAGGAGACCAGGGCTAGATGCTGTAGCATCAATTCCGCCTGGTGAAGCCCTGACCCTAGAGCAGATGAGACCAAACATGGTGGGGCCGCGAGGGGCCACCTGATCTGTCTTTGGGAAGGAAGGACCTGTTTCCCCTGCTGGGAGAGATGCCTGCAGAAAGCCTCCAGCCCTCTAGGATGTCAGCCACCTTGTCTAAGTCTGCCCCAGTGAATGGTCACTGTAAGGGTGTGAAGGCCCAGCTTCCTCACCCCTAAATTAGGTGACCTCAAGGGCCGTGCCAGCCCCCCCAGCACAGCACAGCCCCACGTCTCTGCCAGTCCTGCGCCCTCCCCTGTCTCTCCCCCAGGGTGGACCCCAGGAGCGCCCTCAGGAAGCCTCCTGCATGCTGTTGTCCAAATCCAAGCTGGCTTCCCAGGGACCCAGCCTGCCATCCCAAGAAAAACAAAGCAAGATGTTAAGAGTACATTAGAAGAGGAAACACAAGAGAACCAGAAAGACTATGGCACTAAGAATACAAAATTCAGCTTTGCCGGTGGGGGTGGCATGGGGGGTGGGGACATTTTGCTGTTTTCCAAGAAAATGCCGTGTGGTCTGCCTTGCATTTGCGACTGGTGCAGGCAGGCGTTAGAGTCCCCTGAGACTCTTCCACAGGGCAAAAGGAAAGCCACACTTCTTAAATTAAAGGGAGGCATAAAATGGAAACAGTAACTTTGGAAGTAGACACAAGTCCTGGTATCATATCCAGTCAGGTGTCTTCTCTTTGCAAGGACAGAAATCTGATCCTGAATGCTTACTGTTTAAGGAGTCAAGGGATTTGTATTGGTTTATAGAACTTGAAAAGAGGTAGTTGTTGGCCTTAGGCAGGGTTTGGTCCGTAGCTTAAAGATATCCCCAGGACCCATCCTCCCAGCATCTCTCAGCTCCATTTTCTGTATGATGGTTCCATTCTCAGGCAGCTCTCACCTCTGGGTAGCAAAATGGCTGCAGCAGCTCCAGCCTTCTGTTGGTCTCTCTCCCAGCAAGTCTCATTTTGTCTCCTTGTTTATGACTGGGCCAAAAGTCCATCCTTGAACTAATCATTGTGTCCAGGCGATTGCTAAGCTTTGATTGGCCAGGCCTGAGCCGTGTACTTTACTGCTGGAACTGAGGGCAGAGCCACCCAAGTATGTGGCCTGAGCATGGGGAGAGATTGTTCCTCTGAAGCTGAATCCTGGTGTTCCCAGAAAAGCAGGGAACAGACTGGGAGCAACGAAAGCAACACAGTTCACTTGAGTCCGTTAAAGAATTTTTATAGAAATGCCTTCTTCCTTCTTGTCCTTTCCAATTAAGGCAGTTATTCCTAAGATCAAAGCATTCAAGAAAAAAATCTAAAACCAAAAAGGACAAAAACTATTACTTGCTACACTTTATTTTGTGGGATTACTTAAATACTGCAAGAGAACATTATGAAAATAACCACTTGCACACAGAGTGGTATGATACATAAGTTTAACTGTGTTCAAATATATGTTATGATTAAAAGAAAAAGTGGGTGCTATAGAATTGCACTCTACTTACATTTTTTAATTGCAAACATACAGCATTTCTTCCCTACCAGATTAAACAGAACTTTCTGGGCTGGCCTTGCACCCTGCATCCACTTTGGTACACTCCTTCTAGTTGAAAATGTGTTGTGAGTTCCAAGCAATCAGTTTGCAGATGGCCCATTTGCCGGAGGGCTGCTGTTCTTGCTGCTTGGTGCTGTTGTGGCTTAAATAGTCCTGGTGGCTTTCCAAATTTTGCTTCGCTCTCTGGGGCAGGAGGAGGCGAGCGATGCAGAGTTGGGAGTTTCAGGGAGAGAAGGAACGTGTGCAGGCAGAGAGTATTTGGGGTACTGTCCATGTATGGCTCGTGCCTGCCCGAGGGGAGGGAGGAGTCCAGGGCATGCGGCAGGGACCAGATCTTGGACTGAGGTCTTATGAGCCACGCTGTGGACTTTGGCCTTTGTCCCGAAGAGAGCTGGTCAGATCTGTGTTGTGGAAAGAGCACCACGTGCCTGCAGCTGTTCAGCAGTGGAGGAGGGCTGGGTTTGGCACGGAGACCTGCTGGGATGACGGGTCACTTGGGCAGGAGGTAGTGAGGTTGGAGCTCTGAAAATAAGAACCTTTGACAACTTCAAATAACAGTTGCTGATACAGCCCTGTTATCATTGGCACAGCCCTTCGAGGAGTTCACAAAATAACCCTTGATTCTTGAATGCCCTTTCTTTCTGTTCTAGAGAGGTCGATGCTGTCTTGAGGTACCTGAAACAAGAGTGTCATGCCCAGAAAATTGGCGTCGTGGGATTCTGCTGGGGTGGAGCTGCTGTCCACCACTTGATGATGAAGTACTCAGAGCTCAGGGCGGGGGTCTCTGTCTACGGTATATCTGCCTTGTGCATTTTTACACAGTGAAAAGGAGGAATGGTTGAGTGCCAGTAACCACGAGCTTCTCTGACCCAGTGTCACACAAAACCCAACAGTGCAGACATGGCCCATCTTAGGGAAATTGGCTTTAAGAATCTGAAAATAGAGGTGGAAATTTGCAGTGCAGTTAACCAGAGGATGTCACTGGGAGGGAGGAGGCCTGAGTCCCAACAGTGTGACTTTGGGAAAGTCACCTAACCTGAGCTCTCCATTTCTTCACCCAGGACGAAGGGGATAACATTTCTTTCTGCGATGACGATTAGTATCACATAATACTTTTATGAGCACCGTCTGCGAAAATATTTTTCTGAGATACAAATTGCTCTTAACTATACACAAACACACGTGCACACACTAAAGACAGAAAGAAAAGGAAAACCCACTTTAAAATGTAAATAGCAAGTTATAGGCCGGGCGCGGTGGCTCATGCCTGTAATCCTAGCACTCTGGGAGGCCGAGGCGGGCGGATAGTTCTGAGCTCAGGAGTTCAAGACCAGCCTGAGCAAGAGCGAGACCCCGTCTCTACCAAAAGTAGAAAGAAATTAATTGGACAGCTAAAAATATATATAGAAAAAATTAGCCGGGCATGGTGGCACATGCCTGTAGTCCCAGCTACTCAGGAGGCTGAGACAGTAGGATTGCTTGAGCCCAGGAGGTTGAGGTTGCTGTGAGCTAGGCTGACGCCATGGCACTCACCCCAGGCAAGAGAGTGAGACTCTGTCTCAAAAAAAAAAAAATGTAAATAGCAAGTTATACATTTTAGCCAAAGCAAACCAAAGCTATCATAGCAATGAAATAAGAACATTATATCTGTATATAGAAATCGCATACTAAATTTATGATATAGAAACATTCAGACCAAAAAAATGTGAAAACCACAAAATACACACAAGGAAATTTGGCCACCTTTTATAATACAGATGCTGCTTGACTTACGATGGGGTTATGTCCTGGTAAACCCATTGTAAGTTGAAAATATCATAGGTTGAAAATGCATTGAATACACCTAGCCTTAGCGTAGCCTACCTTGGACGTGCTCAGAACACTTACAGCAGCCTACAGTTGGGCGAAAGCATCTAACACGAAACGTATTTTATAGTAAAGTGTTGAATATATTAGGTAATTTATTGAGCACTGTACTGAAAGTGAAAAACAGAATGGTTGTATGGGTACGCGAAATGTGGTTTCTACTGAATGCGTGTCGCTTTTGCACCATGATAAAGTCAAAAAATTGTAAGTCAAACCATCGGAAGTCGGAGACTGTAGTCTATCATAATGATTTTTATTTGGCCTAATGGTTCCTCACTGTGGTATTTTCATCTACTTTTAGCATTTTTAAAAAACCCTTTAAATATTGACTTACACAAAAGAACATAAACTCAGTCAGTGCCCAGTTATGAAATAGAAGCATTCAGACCATAAATGCTGAACCTAAAAGAAGGTATTAATAAAAGCAGTAAGCGCCCGGTTGCCTGTGGAACAAAGGGGCCGACTGTTGCAGGCCCTGCAGTCAGTGCCTTTGTGCGAACTGGCAGAAGGCGCTCAGGCATGGACGCCTCACCGGCGCCACCTCCTGGCCGCCGTTGTGCAGTACGCGAGCCGCCGCGCATGGCAGGACTCCGACCCCGGGGGACGTCAAACCGGGGTGCAGCCACATGATGTGGCTTTGCCTGAGTGGAGCAGGGAGCATGGCCGTCTTTTCTGTGGCTCTCCCCCTCCTAAAGAGGAGTTACAGGTGAGAGGAGGCGCTCCCTGCTACTTAATTTTTCTGTGCTTCCGGCAGGAAGTGGAAAAAAATATCAGTTATTTTTTTTCTACCTGGTCTTATCTTAAAATATAACTTACTGCAAAACTTCTGCTTATTTTCCCATAGACACGGGCACACCCACAGGTTGTTTTCAGACAACCTGGGTCGGGCAGAGCATGCTTTTAATTTCAGAATTAATCTCAAATTCCGAGACGCAGGATGAAAACTGATTTTTATAGAATGACCTGCCAGGACCAGGCAGTTTCACACTTTCACACTTACAACCGCTCCTCTTACAAATGAAACCGCTGAGTGCACTTAAGCCAGAACTCGTGGGGCTGGTGTAGATGTGAGAAACTTCTAGAACGACAATTTGACATTTACACCCCAACAGCCTACAAGGTCCAATTCCATTATTTAATGGCCTGATACCCACGGAATAAAGTAGACAGTAGGAAGATCTGACTAATAAGGTCAGGCCACTGCTGTGGAATTGCTAGAAAAGAAAATAAAGCTCCCGAAGCGCATATTTTACTGGGATAAATCATACCACATGCACGTAGTTTTCCGAGGCGGGAGTGTGGAAATCATACTCTTACGCCCCTGTACTCAATTTTCAGGCATCGTCAAGGATTCTGAAGACATTTACAGTTTAAAGAACCCCACGTTGTTCATTTTTGCTGAAAATGATGCTGTAATTCCACTTGAGCAAGTAAGTTGGCCTCTTTTCTCATTTATAAATTTAGTAGCACGATTTGGCATTTTGGGGGAAGTGGGGTGGGGGAGGGAGTCCTAAAGTTTTCATTTGTTTTCCAAATGTTTTCCAACATTAAGATTTTAACGATGGATTTTGGCTGAGCAGGGGGCCCGGCTCAGGCCTCCAGCACTTCGGGAGGCCCAGGCAGGAGGATTCAGGCAGGAGGACAACTTGAGGCCAGGAGTTCAAGACAAGCCTGGGCCACATAGTGAGACCCCCACCTCTGTAAAAAATAAGACAGAATTAGTTGGTGGAAGATCCTTGGGAGGCTGAGGTAGGAGGATCACTTGAACCCAGGAGTACAAGGCTGCAGTGAGCTATGATGATGCCACTGGGCTCCAGCGTGGGCGACAGGGCAAGACTCTGTCTCTTAAAAAAAAATAAATAAGTAAAGACGTGTTTCATTAAATTTCACTTACACAGTTCCACTTAGGGTGGAATTGTGACCCCCCAAAACACAATTATTTAATGCCGCATCTGAAGGAAGTGTTTCAGTGTAGCCTGGTTACCTGGTGCAGAAACAGGCTCTGCCTCCGCTCACCCCCCATGGTAACACAAAAGCTGCCATAAAGTGTATGACCTTAAAGACATGGATTTATTTGTTAAACCAGAAAATTGATAAGGAAAAAGCAGAAGGAAAATGTGGTTCAAAAGCAGTCCTTTAGAAATTATTGTTATTAGTAACTAATACATTCATACAAATGATTTCAAATAATTGCTGTTGTATCATTTTTATATTGTTCTGAAATCTCTCCTTTGCTAGAGGTAAGAACTGTGTTAGTTACAAAATGAAAAGGAAAGAATTCAGTGTAGCCGTGGAACTTGTTTCTGATTTAGAACGTTGATGTTAAATCTCTGTTCTCAACACTCACTGAAGATTTGGAAAATAAAAAATATTACTGAAGGGTTGAAATCATATATCCTCATGAAATCATTTGTGTACCAGGTCTCTTTGCTGACCCAGAAGTTGAAGGAACACTGCAAAGTTGCATATCAAATTAAAACATTTTCTGGGCAAACTCATGGCTTCGTGCATCGAAAGAGAGAAGACTGTTCACCTGCAGACAAGCCCTACATTGACGAGGCGAGAAGGAATTTACTCGAGTGGCTGAGCAAGTACGTTTAGTAGTAATCAAGGGCAAACTTTGCTAAAATTGCCTTCATCCAAAAACCTGATTTGAAATACTAGATCATTTGATTTAATTGTCACTTTATATAAAATAAATGTAGAAACCCTGAAATTCATTATTTCATCTGAATCACAAATTCAGTAGGAAATATAAATGTATGAAATAGTTGAATTTTTAACATGTACCTCAAATAAAAATTTAAAAACTACGTCTGTACTTGGCGAATTTGAATGAAAGAGTAATACCCTGATTATTAATATAAGCCTAGTACTATTCAAGGACCAGTTGGCAGCTCAGGTGTGGCCTTTCTGGTCTTTAATTGAACACATCCTTTAAAATGGTGCAGAGCCGTGAAGAACACGAGCTATAAATTGAAGTAGACTAACTACTCAACTTAACTAGACATTTATCTTTGTCTTAAGAGAGCTGCATTTGTCACATTTATATAGTGCGATATGAGAAGTATCAAGATTAAATCCATTGACCTAATTATATCAAGCTCATAACCTAATTTTTTGAATTTTTTGAGTTTGTAGCTCTTTTTTTTTTCTTTTTTTAAGATAATAGAAAACAATGGGTTAGCGTTAACATCCAGCTGTTGTCTCCTAGGCAGGGTTTTCCAAACACGGGCATTTTCGGGTCTGCAGGGACTAGGGCTGTGTCAGAAGTCTCTCAGGTGTTCAGCAGGGTGGTGGTGGTGCAGGGCGAGGTCGGCAAGCACCTCTGGCCTGCGCCTGCCAGGTTCGTGTGTGTGACTTTGGGTAAGTGACTTTATGTACTTATTTTTCTAATTTGGTCCTGAGGTCTCTGTCGGGAGTGGCTGTAAACGCCAGCCCCGCCCTGACAGGGCTCCAGGCTAGTTGGTGGTGGATGTTTGCAGTGTGCCTTTCACAGGGTACTGCTTCGTCCCAGCGATGGCCTCATAACTGTGTCCAACTGCGGCCAGGTGTCTTCTCATAGGAAGCTCGTTCACGCTGGCAGAATCCTTGTGGCTCTCGTCTGACCTGTCTGTTCCCACCAAGATAGCTCTGGGAGAGCCCTGACCGGGGCACAGTTAGGTTTGGGTGTGCTGGTCCGGTGCGACACAGAGGAGGGAACTCAGTAAACACGGGAAATATCAGAGGCGATTTATTACAGGTCCGGGGGAGAAGATGGCAGCACAGCTCACAGGGCCAGCGGGAAACAGGGAGCCATTTTGGGTGGGGAGCAGGAGAGAGAGAGAGACAGACAGACAGACCTGTGGTCGGAAGACTTCACTGGGGTCCAGGGCAAGCAGGTTTCCCGCAGGGAGTTCTAGTTGGTGGGTTCGGAGCAAGCAGGCGCCAGCGCTGTGGGGTCACGCTGTGGCTGAGGGGGGTCACTGTGGCAAATGTCAGCAATCTGTGCGGGGTGTGGGGGTCAGCGAAGTTGTCTCTAGCTGTCCCGTGGGAGGTGGGAGAGGTGGTCGCCAGGAGGTCGCCAGGAGGCCGTGTATGAGGCAGATGTCTGGACTGACCACCTTGAGAACTGGGAAGAGGCAGAGAAATGGAAACTGAGTCAAGGGTAACTAAGCCCTGATTCTGGTAATAACACACTTTATTTAATGCAATTTGTCACAGATGTTATTTCAGAATGTAATCAATATAATGAATTATGAATGAGATATTTTACATTCTTTTTCGTGCTATGTCTTTGAAATCTGGTGTGTATATGTTTTCAGTTTTATGCTCCAGCACATCTCAATTCAGATCCTAAATTTTTTTTTTTTTTTTTTTTGAGACAGAGTCTTGCTCCGTTGCCCAGGCTAGAGTGCAGTGGCATCAGCCCAGCTTGCTGCAACCTCAAAGTCCTGGGCTCAAGCCACTCCTGCCTCAGCCTCCCAGGTAGCTGGGACTGTAAGCATGGGCCACCACACCCGGCTAATTTTTCCGTTTTTAGTAGAGACGGGGTCTCGCTCTTGCTCAGGGTGGTCTCGAACTCCTGACCTCAAGCAATCCTCCTGCCTTGGCCTCCCAGACTGCTAGGATTACACGTTTGAGCCACACGTCTGGCCCAGATGCTAAATTTTCATCAGAAGTACTTGATTTTTCTTTAGATGTTATAAAATTTACAGTTGAAAAAAAGTAGATTCACATACCCATATTGTTCCAAACACATTAAAAGTTCTCCAGTAATAGGGTTTAGTACCAAAAGTCATTTCCTTTACAGTTTACCTCCCACATTGACAAAACTGGTCTATTTGTTTTTTAGAAGAATTGATTTGACTTTGAAGCAAGAGCGTATCCGTTTCAAAACAGTGTCTGTCCAAACTGAGTGCACCCACTGGCTTTCGCGTCAACTCCGTGCTGACGGCGTCGCGGGCCGGGGGCCCAGCACACGCTGCAGAGCAGCTCTGAATGTGTCACTTTTCATCACGTATTTCTTGCTGTTTTTGCAGGGAAAGTATTTGACACTGCTTCAGTTTTTGAATTTAATTAAAATTAAATTAGAAATTCAGCTCTCCAGGAGCACTAACCACATCGCAAGCTTCCAGAAGCCACTGGCCGCACGGGCCAGTCTACCCCGGGTTGAGAGGATTCTCATCCTGTTGCCCGTCCTTTGATCCTGTTCGTCCCGTGACTGCCCTGCAGTTGGTCTTTCTCAGTACAGCCCAGAGGATTTCTGTACTTGGCAAACGCCTCAGGGCCCCACACGGAAGTGACGCTTCTCACAGCTCGCTGGCCAGAGCTAGTGTAGGGATGAGGGGAGAGCTCCCCATCGCCCTCCGGAAATCACTGACGAGAGGCAGATTAATAGGAGGAAAGGCATCCAAATTTATTTGCTCATAGTGACACAGGAGCCTTCAGAGTGAAGAGCCACAGATACAGGGGAAATTGTCCATTTTTGTGCTCAGGTTCAACAAAGTGTGGACAGCCATGTAGAAATATGACTGGACAGAAAGGGTCTGATCTGACGCTAACAGACCGAGTGGGGGACCCAGCCAGGCCTGTCCCTCTGTGCAGCATCCTTCCTTCTGGGCGTGGGCAGGGCCTTCTCTGGAATAGGGGTCTTACGATTTATAATCAAATAAGGTAGGTCAGATAATTTCTTTATGGCTAGTTTTTACACAGAAAGGAGGGGGGGAAGTTAGAGTAATATTTTTAGCTTTTATGGTTGGCTTTGGGGAAAGGGGTTCTTTGACCTGCCTTGGGGAAGATGGATTCTAGTGTCTCTGGTTATCCTTGGGGGAGAATGAGGGGCAGAGACAGAGGGCAGAAGGTCCGAGTGAGCTGCTTCTGAGGACTTCTTTTTGGGGTACCGTTTTCGGAGACCCTGCACAAGTCACAGGGCCCCACCCAACCACAAGGAACCCAGGAAGTGCAATCTTACTATGAGCCCAGGAAGAGGAGCACGAAAGAGTATCTCAGACGCGGGAATGAGGAAACAAGCTTTGAGAGGAAATTGAATCTAAGGGACACTGGGGAGAGATTGTCTTGGGCAGGAGGAGGATCCTCCCACCCGGCCGCCCTCGACACTGAGGCAAGTGTAAGAGTTTCCAATTGCTGCTGTGACACATTGTCGCACAGAAACTTAAACCACACAGATTTATTATCTCGCTGTTCTGTAGCCTGGACGCCAGGTTGGCGTGGCTGGTCGCTCTGCCCTGCTCTGGGCTTCACAGGACCAAAATCTAGGGTCAGCCGGCTGGCTGGGCTGCTGTGGGAAGGCTCTGGGAAAAAGCCACTTCCAAGAGCATTTGAGTTTTTGGCAGAATTCAGTTTCTTGCATTTGTAGTACCAAGTTTCCTGTTTCCTCTCTGGCTGTCAGCTGGAAGCCAGCCTTGGGTCCTGGAGCCTCTCCTCAGCCCCCACCCACATGCGGAGCCTGTGTTATTAATACTAGAGCTGGCAGTGGGGTGTGGGATCTTTCTCTGGCTGCCGTGTCTTGAGTCGTCTTCTGCGGAATCCCTCTCACCTCTTTTTCTGTGAGCCCTTAGGGGCTCAGGTGACTACACTGGCCCACCTGGATACCTGCCCTATTCTGTCAGCTGATTGGTACCCTAAATGACATCTGCAGAGTCCCTTCACACAGTGTCTAGACTTTTGCGGGGACAGCTTTAGAATTCTGCCTACCACAGGTCCTAAGCACGGATGAGCTGACAAGTCTGAGTGGGAGCGTGGAAGTTGAAAGATCACACTGCTGCTTCAGTTCTCTCTGAGGTAGGAGTCAAGGTCATCTGATGAATAAGACATCTTGGCAGGGCATGGTCACTTGCACCTCTAATCCTAGCACTCTGGGAGGCCGAGGCAGGAGGAGGATTGCTTGAGGTCAGTAGTTCAAGACCAGCGTCGGTGAGAGTGACACCCCATCTGTACAAAAAATAGAAAAATTAGGCAGGCATGGTGGCGTGGGCCTGTGGGAGGCCAAGGCAGGAGGATCGCTTGAGCCCAGGAGCTTGAGGTTGCTGTGAGCTATGATGACGCCACGGCACTCTAGCCTGGGTAACGGAGCAAGATCCTGTTTCAAAACAAAAGGAAACAAGACATTTTGCTAAGTGCAGATTTTTAGCTGCTTATATTGAAAATATTTACTACATAAAGTTAAGAAGTTTATGTCAAGAAGTGAGTGGTACATTCAAATTATGCGACGTCCCTTGGATTTGACGTTTAGGATTATCATGAGGATTAAATGTATTATTAATAAATACAGTGGTTGATGTGTTAATACAGAGTTCAAATGTTCTGGTTTTGGGATTCCTTTATAATCATAAAAACTATTGAGGATCCTCAGGAGCTTTTGTTCGTGTGGGTTATATTCATTAACATTTATTAGAAATTAAAACTAAGAAATTTAAAAATCATTTACTTATACATAATAATGAATGCAATAAATGTTAACATAATTTTTATGGAAAATGTATTTTCCAAAACAAAAAAGCGTGAGAATGACATTACAAATCTCCTTAATGTGTGGTTTAACAGAAGATGGTTAGATTTTCATAGCTGCTTCTGTATTTAATTGTTGCAATGTGTTGTTTTAGAAGAATATGAAGAAAATCTGGCCACACACAGATGCACATAGCTGGAAAAGGGAAACATACTGCAATTGCCTTTTATAAAAATGGATATTCATCTTCAATATTACACCAAAACTGAAGGGGTAGTTTGAATAAACTTTATTCTGTTACATGGGTCCATCTTGCACTTTGAAAAGATCTTGTACTTATGCATGGCATTGTAACATCATACAGTGACATTTGGAAAATACTGGTTTACTGGGCAGACCTTCCACATGTTGACACATTTTATTGTGCAATGTCAAAAATTGATCCTTTAATTCACCACCAATCTCATCGGAAATCTTGAGACGATGTTGAGCTCGTGATGGTGGATATAGGAGTTTTCAAAAATTCTAATTTTAGCTTAAAAACTAAAACTTCATTGACAAAATAGAATACTGTCAGTTGTTCCATTGGAAGTGACAGGCTCATTTTATTCCTTTTTGTGAAAATGTCCTATCTTGTCACATACCTCAGTAACCGGTTAACCAGTCTTTAATGTAAAATGGGGCTCTACGATGCACGGCTAGTTCAGCTCGGGCAGCTGGAGATCGTGCCTGCTACACACAAGTGCTTTACCTACACGTATTGCCTCACCAAAGGCATCTGTAGGTGAAAATGAACTTTTTCTTTTTTAAAGTAATGGCAGAGAATGACTACTAGTATTTGGTGCGACTGCTCTGACTCGTGCTAAGACGCAGTTTTACTGGACGTTTTTTGCAGCATCAACGCAAATGTCAACACAGTAAAAAAGGCAATAACCTTTTAGTTGAGGCAAATACTTTTGACCTCATGGGCCCCTTGCAAAGGTTCAGGACCCCAGGGGATCTGTGGAACATGTTTTGAAAACCAGTTTTAATGTCTCTAAAACATTGAGAACTGTGATAGGAGTGCGTGTCATTACTACCGTTGTGGCTTGCGGTGTTCTCCCAACTTTTCCAATCTTCAACACGCAGAAGCTGTTTTTGGTCCTTGTTTTTCTGGTGCTTTAGGTGATCCCCATCCTCAAGGCTGCCTGCAAGAAGCGCCTAGGCTGGAGAAGCACTTCTCCATGCTCACAAATTACTGATTTATTGTTCAGTTACTACCAGACTCTGCCTTCCCCGATCTCAAACCCACAGTCCTTTAGTGGAGCTGCTCCACCAGTTGAGAAAGGAAGGATTCGAGAAACTCAGTAACATGTAGCAGACTAGCCTCTCAGCCCTTCTAGAGGCATTTGTACTTCCGTGTTAGCTTGTGCAGTCTGCCCTCCGTATCCGTGCAACCAACCACCCTCGGACTGAAAGTATTTGGGAAAGAAAAATTGTGTCTGTACTGACCATGTAGGTTTTTACCCTTGTCATTCATTATTCCCTAAACGATATTAGTATGACAGCTATTTACATATCACTTCCATTGTATTAGTTCTAAGTAACCTAAAGTATACAGGAGGATGTGCATAGATTACATGCAAATATGCCGTTTTATATACCGGATTCGAACACTGGTGTTTTTGATATCTGTGGGAGGTCCTGCAACCAATACCCCACAAATACCAGGAGATGACTTGAATTAAAGACAGGACATTTAACAAACCTCAAACAAATCCAGCTAGTGTAGGAATCGGAACCAACAGTAAAATGTTGGGTCTTGGAATCTAGCCTTGGGGTCGAAAACCTTAAATTGCTTTTGCTACACACAGGGAAGATGGAGCCACAAGTGATACAAAACTTGAGCGATTTGGAACTTGAAGATTAAAAAAAGGTAACATTATCAGGAATAAGTATTTTAATGAAACAAAATCAAAAGCTTGTGAAATCTCTTCTCTCGTTCATTGACCAGTTTCTCTCAACCACAGAAAACACCAGCAACGTCTGTGAGGTTTTTTGGAAGTGGGGAGGCTTGGTTTAGTTTAGTGGCTCTTCTGCTATAACCATGGACCCCTCAAGGTAAGAGTCTGGTGCAAAGGCTGCTGGACGTTCTTTGCAGGCAAGAACCAGTCCTTGCAAACGAACGCATTCAAACTACGTCACTGGTACTTATCTAGGCGGGTCTGTCTGACTTTCTAAACTCCGAAGTGCCGCACCCAGAATGTAGTAGCACATCAGTGCTGCTTCACAATCCATTTTGACTAAATAGGTTATGCTCAGTAGGTTTTAAGCTTTCAATACTCAACTGTGTAGTTCCATACACACACTAACGTTCGGAAGAATGGTATAGCACTTATTCCTAAATCCACAGGTTATTTAGCAAAGCACCCTGATGCATTACTGCAGAGAGAAAATATAACTCAATAGTTAAGACTGGTTAAGTGTCTAGGTTTATATGAGGAAAGCAAAACTGAAATATGTCACTTAAACTGATTTAGACAGGGAGAGTCTCCATTTCCTAATTCCAGGGAATCTGACTAGTTCAGATGGATGTAAGTGAACTTTATCACCATGACTTTCTGTAAGAAACATTCTTTCAGAAAGTCTAGAGAATCACACACAAGCCATGGCAGAAAGTGGCATGGGACATGATGAAAACTTTGGGGTCAGACTGCCCAAGACTGACCTGGCTCTACCACCTACTGGTGATGAGATGCTGGCAAATTATCAACGCTCACATGAATGTCTATCTGTAAGATGTGAACAGTAAGAAATGTATCTCCTTCACTAGGCTGTGGGAACTGAGAAAATCTAGGTCAAGTTCTCAGCACAAGCACTGGCCCATGGTGAGGGCAACGTCACTGTTAGCTGGCTCTACCTTAGTAAGTAGAATCAGTTCAGTCACAATATCCACAATGGTAATTGCAAGGCATTTCTTCCCAGTCTTCAGATTCTCCCTTATTTTCTACACAATTCACTAGAACCGCCACTTACTTTATCCCTCTGATAAAACAATTGGGTTCTTGATACTGCTGGGAGAGAATTAAAAGAGAGAACACCTGGGTTCCAAGTTGCCCTTCTAAGCACCTGCTGGTGGTACAGCTCTGCACATGCTGGTTGGTTCCGCACATAAGCTGACTTATGTTCAGGTGGGGCCAGGACCAGAGTAAAGAAAAGGGGACTGTGTCAAGACTAAACTTTAAACGCCAGTCTCACTAGTGCTATAACATCTTAGCTTATGCTGGAGTAGCCTAGTAATAGCACTTAAAACACCACAGACTCAATGTTTAAGCTGTTAAAATAATTTCTACAGCTTATTTTGAAAAAGATCTACTCAAACACTTTCAGTTAAGGCAGCATTTAATTAATGTTACAATAAATGTTTCTGAAACCTGAAAAGAAGATGAAGGTTGTTTAAAGAGACTCCTTTAATATAATGAATACAAAAGGGTGTGAGAAAGTACCCCCACAATTACACGGCTTTGAACAAGTGAAACTATGGTTACCGAACAGCTGCTTCTATTATAACATCTACAGCATCTGAAAAAGGATGTAATAATAAATAACTGTAGATGCATCACGAGACACCCATTTATTTAATCGCAGTAGTGGATCTTAACTACATGTTATTCTGAATTTTTTCTTTATTCTTCAGATTCTCCAGGCTTGCGAATGTCATCAATCTTCAAAATCATCCTAACCATTTGTGTTGCAAGAGATATCTGTTGCTTTTTGCCAATCAAGGTTTCTATTACATGTTGTTGCTTCATATCTGCAAAATACAAGAAAATCGATTATGCTAAAAGAGCATATTTAACTTCAATAACCAGTTCTGATTTTCTGATTTATGGGATCACAGTAAAACTTAAGAAATACAAACTGTTGGAAACCAAGCAGGAGGACACTAACCTCAGTTATATTTCATTTTCAGATGAGTATGATTTTATTACTTCTAAGGACATTCTAAAATTTGAACCCAGTTAACAGAGGGCTGTTGGGGGATGGAGAGGCTGAAAGGTCAAACTTTTCAACAGCATCTCATCCCACAAAGTATCCATATCCTAACTTATAAATCTGAAATAAGTAAAATCTGTACTTGAAATGTAAAATATTTTTAAGACAGACCAAGAAATGCTAAATTTTAGCACAACCAGGCATTCAAGTTAAAAACATATATTTGTCTGACAAAGAGTTGCTTTTATTAAAACCTTGGGATGTGAGCATGAAAAACAGAATATACCTGTATCCTTCCTAAATAAAAACAAACCGTCAGATTCTGTGGACTGATTATAGAACTCCAGACATGGCTCCGTTAGTACAGAAATCCCTGGGACCACTGTTTCCATAAGCTAAAGCTATCCTACCTTTTCATTTTCAGCAGCTGAACTACAGGGGGGGATACCAAAGTTACAGTGTGTCACATTTATAAAATACTCTACAATCTGTAGGATATAACCACATAGTAAGCTGTAAACTACAAGTTCATTTCAGAGCTGTTTTATATGATATTGTTCACTTTGACAGACATTTGCATAAAAAATGGGAATTATTTTCTAAAACCAGAGATTAAAACTTGAGTCATCTTTGGTTCCAAGGAAGGATTTATTAAGGTTAAAAAAAAAGCCATCTTTGGTAATACCACCTTGTTGTAGTTTACTGTAATTAAAATGAATTTTATGTTGCCAGGACTAGCAACCTAACCAACTCCTAAGGTAATCAAATCAAACATTCTAAAATTCAGGACTTGCATATGTAAAGTGTATTTAAAAAAGACAGCTTCATAGTATATACTATACAGTAATACGTAATTATTTAACTTAAACACACAACATAGCCCCGCACAAAGATCATGACAGCTCCTCACCATTTGTACCCTTGTGCAAACAGTCAATTCCAAGAGCAGGGTTCATCTCCTTCACTTGTCTCGCTCGAACTTCGGTCATAGTCTGGATAGGATTCATGCCACTGTTTTCAGAAAGGGCCATGGGGATGACCTCCAGTGCGTCGGCAAATGCCCTCATGGCGTACTGCTCCAAGGTCGGGCACTGGAAGGGCACAGGGGTGTGGTAAATGCACTTGGCAGAACAAAACCTCCAGCAGCAGCTGGAAAACATGACTCTACTCCATACTTTGAAAAGCTAACGCATAACGAGTTTTAAGAATAAGCTGTCTTGATTATTTTCAATCTATCAGAATGTTATTTTTTTTTTTACATTTTAAAAGATGAATTTTATTGTTTGTTAATTATACTTCAATTAAAAAAACAAGCTTTTATAGGCCTCCTGAAGAAAACATGTGAATAAAATTATGAAAGAATCAAGATCAGCTTAGTGTGGCTTCTATCAGAATATTAAAGTGTCACTATAGAATAAGAACACAGAGGGTATACGTGTGAGACATGTCTCACAACAAAGCAGCCCACCCTACTTTATTTTTAAGTTATAATATAAAATTAATTTTAAATAATGTTAAAAGAATGTAGAGATTTACTATCAGTTCAAGGATGGAATAGTTGAAAACAGCTGAGGAATGCTAGTTTATGGTAAACTGAATTTGAATAAAAGGATGTGCCCTCAGCTCACAATGCCTTGTTCATTATGAGTCCAGCACCCCCCTCCCTGCACTGTTCCGCAGCCTCACATCCCCTCCACACACCAGAGGTCCCTGTCCTTTACTCATTTTTGCATGTGTTTACCTTATCTGCCTCTTGGCTAACTGCCAGAGCGCAAGATATTTCCGCAGCCCCTCCTCCATACACCACACGATTATCACGGATGAGGTTCCGGATGACACACAGAGCATCATGAAGGGACCGTTTTGCTTCCTCGATGATCTAGGGAAAACAGTTTTGCCTAAATTAACGTGATCACGATCTATTCACTTTAGAGTAAAGTATCTGGCAACTCTTTAGAAACAAGCGGAGAGGCTGTGCCGCACGTTTAGTCTTTATCATCAGGTAATTTACCTCTTTAAACACCTTTCCTCCCTAAAATGTAGTTAACAAAACTCTAACAAAGGCAGCCACCGTGACTCATTCTAGGACACATGATCAAGCAAAGGAATAAAATACTCAACAAAAACCCCCAAGATGATTCACATTTATCACGATGTGCTAAAAATTCATTCTCAACAGAGATTGTCAATGGTTATTTACCTGGGTTCCCTGTTTCTGCCTAACGGACAGCAGAAATGTGCTTTGTGCAAATGACAATTTAACACGATGCTCAGTAATCATAACCTATACCATGACACATCGTTTCTTTGATGCCACACTATGTACCAAATCAGAAAAAATGTAGGACCAATGACGAAATTCTCACCATCTTATTTCCTCCTCTAATGAAAATGGTTACGGCTCTGGAGTTCTTACACTGCTCGATGACCAGCATTTTGTCTTTAGTTGTCCCAAATGAGATTTCCTTTACAAGACCGGCAAAGCCCAGCTTCTCAGCTGTGAGCTCTGAGAACCGGGGCACGATCCGCCCTCCTGTTGCGATGGCAATCAGCTAATTGGGGTATTAAGGGAGAAGGACAAAGACAGTATTGGTGAACAGCTAACTTTCAAAATTGGACCACATGAGCTCAGTTTGATCTAGGACCACCCTGTTCACTCGAATTGCTAACGCCCTCTGGCCAAACTTTTCCAGTTCAACCCGAAGAGCCTTGTTAAAAAACAAGGCTCTAAAGAGCGAGGCACCTTGGTCTGGCTGCCTGGCTCTATCACCCCACACTTGTCCCCTAACCTCACGACCTGTCTTCCCTCTGTGCAGCCCTCCCTCTCTCTGGGAACCTAGTGTGCACATTCCCCACACTGGGCTGCAGTGAGGACCAATGAGACAGTGTACACCTGGGACTGCTGTTAGTATTTGGCTGACACAGGAGGGAATGAGACCAGGTCTTCCTGCCTCAGAAAGTCAGTAACAGGGCAGGGCCAAGAGCCGTGACATACGGAAAGCATTTCAAAATGCCAGGAAACACCAGAAATACCTGGCACTGTTATTCAAATAATAAAAAGATTCCAGTGCTTTCTTCTTTCCCAGCTCATCCTCCTCTAATCTAATGGAGCCTTGGCATGACGTGGTTATTTAAGGCAAGTGCTATCAAAGCACCCCTTACATGCACTGTAAGCTCAACCCTTACGTCCAGAAAAGTTTCTTCACATGGAGCTTCCTACCTCAATTTCAGGTCCTCCTACCCAACGAACCGCAGGCAAGTTATTCTGAAGAAGTAAGTGATTCGCCTCATCATCAAAGCCCCACTGACAAATTGCTAGGTTAGCACCAGTTTCTTTGATCTGGGAAAAGAAATGCCACAATCATGTTAATACAAAGTAGGTTATTTACTCTTTGTTATAACATTTGAAAAAAGGGGAGATGCACAGTTGGATGTGTAAGGTGGGTGCACTGAAATAAAAAAAGCACAAAAAAGGGAAGCAAATATTCGAGTGTCTACTTTCCTGTCAGTTCCAAATTCTAAATAATGGGCATGTATCAATGGGGATCAACTCACTTTTTAAACTATATTCTAAAAACCACAATCAGTAATTTACGCTGAACCCCGCTCTTACATACAGTGAAGCAAAACAGATAGGTGTGTTAACAAAGCTAACACCCCCTTCCCCACTCCGGGGATGAAAAGGCTAAAAGCTCTGCCCTGTCACAAATACTTATGATGTGGTTTCATCTGTGTGTTTTAAACAAAAACAGAGTATTATGACACATTTCTCTGCAACTTGCTTGTCTCACTTGAGTGGACAATCCTCAGTGGATCAACAGACACACCCTGGCTTAGGGGCCCACAGAGGCAATCTTGCTTCTAGTAAGAAGCATCCCCCACTGCCACCTGCAAATAAATGGCTCACATTTCCCCATCGGAAGGTAATGATCAGAGGTGATCACTGCCCCCCGCCCCCCATGACCACCTGGGACTGCTGCACCACACCCAACTTCTGTTTGCCTGTCTGTACCCAAGCCTCCCAGATCACGCACCACTACCTGCCTGTACCTCCCTTCCTTCCCTGACCCTCCGGAGCAGTCCATTAACAGCAGACTCCTTAAGCAACGTTTCCGTCACATTGTTACTGTGAACAAATTCTAGCTGTCCCCCGACAACCAATCTGCCCATGCATTTCTCCTCTAATGGTGGCTATTCGTCCTCTCTCGTGCTCACAAGAGAAGGGTCCTTCTTGCTCCTCGTGGTCGCCTACAATGTTCCTCTCTTGGTCTCTTGCTCTCACTCTTTAAAATTTCAGCACCTAGTCCTGTCACTATTCCTTTTTCATTCTTGGTAACCTGCACATCACCAAACATGGTCCATCCAATACCCTTGGGCTCTCAAGTTTGCCTTTTTTTCTCTAGCGCACCTCAGCCAGCATTCCCATGATGCTGGCCCAACATCCCAGACAAAGGGCTTCTATTTACAAACTCCTGCCAGTACACCCCACCCCCTCGGGCTGGCTGTTTCTTGCACAAACTAACCATGCTCCTGCCTCGGGGGCTACCCCATCTCTCCTCAGCCTGGAATGCTCCTCACCCAGAGATGCTGCCCTCTCACTCAACACAGCTCTCTTCTCTACAGAGGCCATCTGTGACCAGTGTCCACGGCAGAGCCTTGCCCACCTCTCCCTAGTTCTATGCCTCAAGGGCAAAAGTTTGGCTTTGTTCACTGCTGTGCTGCTAGGACCTGGTATGTGGTAGGCACAAAGATATGTGTCATGAAGAAATGAATTCAATTACTTTCCTAAGAACAGACCAAACATTAAAATCGCTTCTAGTTTGTCTGCTAAAATAAATAATGCTCTAAGCAATATCCATGTTCATGGAAGCCTGAGTACCAGTGCTTTAAACTTCCAAGGACAGGGTCCCAAAAGAAGAATTGCTACATCAGAGAGCAAGCACATTTACATGAAGATATTTATAAGATCATACTCTTGACTGACTTGAGTGAAGAACTGGGATTGCTATGAGTATATTCTGGTTTAATTCCAGTTACTGAATAACTCTTTTGTCTAAAAGTTATATTCAGAGATCGTTTCTGTGCCATTTGATTTTTTTCCTCACTGTGTACGTTTATTCCTTTTATAATTTAAAACTGAAGGACTACACTGTTAATATGTTATTTGCAGCCACATAAAATATCAAGATTATAATAAGGTCACACATATTTATTACCTACACCTAACTGCTTTGGGAATTTAAATTTCACTAAGGGCTATGGTAAGACCTACTTGTTGAATCATCTCTTCGAACTTCTCCTTTTCGTATTTCTGAAGGGCTTTATAATCTTCTACAGAGGTCACATCCAGCTTATGCTTCGTTTTTGGTTTAGGTGGTTCAAATGGACACGTGAGAATTGCAATCTTAGCATCTTCCACTTTCTACGTGGAAAAACAAAGACATTTTAATTGGTGGAATTGAGAGATAAAAACAGTGTGAAGCAGTGAAAGGCAATGGCTTACTTTTGGCATCTGTGGGTGACTGAAATCCTTATCCACAATCACACCCTTAATAAGCTTCGTGTCCTCCAGCCTCCCGCCCACTTTTCCTTCTACTTTGATGAGCTCAAAGTCTACATCTCTCCGCTTCATGTCCGCCACAGTGAGGACAGCATTCACAGCAATCTCGGCCATTTGTTGGTGACAGCTGTTGACCCTGATAAAAACATCCCAAAACAAAGTTTCACATTCATTTCAATTACCGCAACCAAAGCAGATCACGTTAGATGTATTATACAATCTTCAGAGTCTTTTAGAAAGAAATGCCAGCACAACCTTTCAATAGTTTAGAGCAGGGATCCTTAACCTGTGAACCCAAAGAAGACCATAAACCTAGATGGGGGAAAATTATATCTTTATTTTCACTAACTCTAACTGAAATTTACTATTTTCTTCTATTATGAATGGATATAAGAAACACTGCAGTATGGCAAGAACTAAGATTTTTTTGAAGCTCGCATTACTTTTTAAGAATACTATTTTACAAGTTCAGAATAAAATGGGAAAGATAATCACCCAGGAACAGTAGACTTTATCTCAATGAAGTTGAGCATTTAATGGGAAGTGAAAGGACTGGACGGGGCACACTACCTTCGCAAGAATTCCCACCATAACATCAGTTACAGATGGGGGGTGTTACTTTTTTGGGAAGCTTTGAAACATCTGAACAGACTTCTCAATAAATTTACTTTTGAGTCAACAAAAACCACAAGGGAAACCTAGCACTTGAAATAGAGTGTCTGAAATCTTAAGTCATCTAGGAAAAAGAACCATGAAACTAAAAATGTTGTCAGGATCCTAAAGTAGATGACTTACATTTTGCTTTATGTTGAATATATCTGACCATTTTCAATTGATTCGAACATTTTTTTGTAGTAAAGACCAATACATATTTGGGTTTTATAAAAACCTACGAATAGAACAGGGCCAATTTATAAAGCAATAATAAAATAAAACTTGTGCATTTCAAGTAACGATAATGCCTTCCTTTCATGAGAAAACAGTGCTATACTTGTGATGGAGGCCATCTTTAGCACCTCTAGGGTAGCCACCCTTATCTAGGAGGTAGTCTCAGCTAAGACCTGTAACCAGAGGACAGCCAGCATCACCGCAGGCATCTGCTGTAACACAGGCTGCTGTGGACATCTTCCACCCAGGGGAAAAGGCAACACAGACAGACAATTTTGCTGCATTTTCCCTGACTACTCTGAGTTGAGACTACTCCTTCCTTTTTGCCATAACCACTACAGGCACACAAATGAAAAATGAAAACATCTCTCTTGCTGATATCAATTTAAAAAAATAGTGTGATAAAGCACCTTACACTGGATTTTTATGCTACATTATAGCAACAGATCATTATAGGTCTCCATCATTGTTCAAAATGAGTGCATCCCTGGGCTGAGGCTGCTTAGTCTCTAGGGGGCAAGAACTGCATCATAGCTCACTGCAGTTTCCAACTCCCAGGCTCAAGCGATCCTCCTGTCTCAGCCTCCCGAGTACCTCGGACTACAGGCGACTGCCATCATGCCTGGCCAATTTTTGCAGAGATGGGATCTTGCTCAGGCTGGTCTCGAACCCCTGGGTTCAAGTGATCCCCCCACCTCAGCCTCCCAGAGTGCTAGGATTACAGGCGTGAGCCACCATGACCAGCCTTCTAATTGATTTTTAATCCAGCCGATTCTGCTAAATTAAAATAACTATAGATCTTACAAATATTGGCAAGGGCGTTTAATACCTGAACTTGGAAATTCATTCAGCTCCCAACTAAAATACAAGACACGTGTCTACATCTACATTAAAAACAAAGCAAAACCCAAATGATGAGAAACTCATCAGATCAGTATGAAATCAGCAGTGGTCATTTTGTGCTGCCTTTAGAACAGGCAAACAAACTGTGCCTCATCTACAAACACTTAATTGCATCTTCTACCAAAACGTACACTTTGGAGCCCAGCGTGGTTTTTGCAGTCTGAATCAGGGGTTCAGTGTCCTTTATGTCAACAAGGACACTATCGCTGATCTTGTCCAGGTGCTCAATAGCTATGCGGGCGGCCTGCTCATAGCCGTCGGCTATTCTGATTGGGTGAATGCCTCGGTCCAGCAACTGCTCGGCTTCTTCTAACAAGGCACCAGCCAGGACTGCAAACAAGCCAGCACAGAATCAGTTAAGGCAAATGTCAAAACTTTACTTTCAGTATAATCAATACAAATTAGATGCTACTCTGGAAATAAGGAGGTTTCAGAATTAAGCTGGAAGTAATCTTAGAAACGGAGGCCATCTATTTTTAAGATGGAGCCTCTTGTTTTCATTTTAGCAGAGGCCTAAGAAATTTCCCTTTATAGGTGAACATTCAACCCTCAGTGATGTGAAGAATGTAGCTAAAAATAAAATGTAAAAAGAACATTTTTGTAAGTGGAAAAAAGCTGTTGTTTTCCTGGTCCAGGGACTTCTACTGAGTGAAATTCATCTTCGTGATAGAGATCATTTCAAAATCTGTTTTATTATTTACCCTCACCCATCTTCCCTTTCCCCATTTTATCGCCACAAAGATGAGTTTTGTTTTGTTTTAAATCTGTGGCTCTCCAAGCACACCGAGAACAGTGTTTGGTACACAATCGTATCCAAAAAATATTTGTTGAGTAAAAGAATTGAAATTCATCTGCAGAAAAGGTAACTCCAAAGATTTTTTTTTTTATCTCTTCAGTCTTCCCCAGCTTTTAATCTTAAAGATTTCAAACCTTCAGGAAAAAAGTGCAATAGTAAAATGAACACCAGTTTACTTATGAACATTTTGCCATGTTTTCTCTACACATGCATACTCCTTTTCTGTTCAACAATTTGACAATTATTTGTAGAAATCATGACCTATCACTCCCAAGTATCTACATAGATATAGCATATAGCTGAAAACAAGGGCATTCTCTCAATTATCTGCAATGTCATTATCATACTCAGGAAACTCAACGTTGATACAATACCATTATGTAATACATAATCAAATCCTTCCACTTGTCCCAAATGTCCTTTATAGTTTAAAAACCACACAAAACCAAGCCAGCATATAAGTAATTATTACACATTACTGCTGATTGTCACTTCTCATTGCCCAATTATCCCCAGTCCCTTTTCTGTTCTTTTGTGACACTGCCAGTTTTGAAAAGTCTGGGCCACTTGTCTTGTAGCACGTTCTTCAACTCTGATTTGTCTGCTTTTCATGCAGACTCTGAGTCAACATTCTTGCAGGCATGTTAGCCCTGTGATTTTAAATAACACTTCTTAAATGCGACAGGATATTTTGCCTTTTCTTACCAACCACTCCTGTGGTTCCATCTCCAATTTCATCATCCTGTGATTTGGACAGTTCAACCATCAGCTTGGCAATCTGATGATCGACATCCATCATGCTCAAAATGGTGGCACCATCGTTAGTTACAGTCACATCACCGTCCTTGTCCACCATCATCTTATCAAGTCCTAAAAAGACAACAAAGTTCAGAAAGCTTTTGGGTAAAAAAAAATTGGCAACCAATACCAAGAACTATAAAAAAGATCAGCTCTCTTGACCTAGCACTTAATCTATGCAATTAATTATAAATAAATAATTAAATACAGAAAAGGATGCCTGCATGAAGACATTTTTAAATTGGCTAATATAAATGGCAAAAAGAAATCTATGAAGCATCGCTAAATGAAGCATCACTCAAAAGATGATAGCTGATTTGGAAAATGCTAATGAAATGACATTACATGGAAAAAAAGGTATGACCTAAAATTATGCACATTATTATGATTACAACCATGTTTAAGAATTCTGGAACCCACCAAAAAATTCTGGCTGTGTCAGGGTATTAGGATGCAACCCCTACCATTCTCTACCTTTCTATACAGAGGTTATATTGACTATTTTATGTTTTAAAACTTGTTAAAAAATACAGAATGTTGGACTCTTACCATTTGGTCCAAGTGATGTTCTCATTGTATTTGCTACAGCCTTTGCTGCCATTATATGAGACTAAATGAAACAGAAAAAGCAAATATTCAGTTATATACATAATTTCAATAGCATATAATGATTACAAAAATTCACTTATGACTTCGTTTCTATTCTCTAGAAGCTTCTAGATTTAAGGGGCAATAGATAAGTCTAAATCTAAGTATGATAAAAATTTTTTTTTAAATTTCAGAATATTATGGGGGTACAAATGCCTTGGTCACATAAATTGCCTTTGCATCGCCAGAGTTGAAGCTACAAGCATGCCCATCCCCCAGACAGCGTGCACTGCATCCATTAGGTTTGCATTTACCCATTCCCTCCTCCCCTCTCCCACCAGTATGATAACATTTACAACTACTAGCTTTAACAGGCCATTCTTACAAGAAAGAAACAGAACCTAGTGATTTGTGTTATCTCATTTAGCCCTCAACACATCAATGAGGCAGGTTCTTTTACCAGCCCATTTCTTTCTTTTTTTTTTTTTTATTATTGTTTGTTGTTTATAGGGGTACAGATGTTTAGGTTACGTATGTTGCCCTTGCCCTCCCTTCCCCCCAAGTCCCAGTCCCAAGCGTGTCCATCTCTCGGAGGGTGCGCATTGCACCCTTTGTGTATGCATATATCCGTCCCCTCCTCCCCCTCGCCCCTCCCCCCTCCCTCCCTGCCCGACATCCAATAGATGTTATTCTTATATGTACACTTATGTGTTGTTCAGTTACTACCAATTTGATGGTGAGTACATGTGGTGCTTGTTTTTCCATTCTTGGGATACTTCGCTTAGTAGAATGCGTTCCGACCCTATCCAGGAGTATACAAGAGGTGCTATACCAGCCCATTTCACAGGTGAATACATGGGCAGTCTGACCTTGACCTGACAGGCCTTCTAAGACCACTTTGCAATAGTTCTCCCTGGGTATCCACGAGCAACTGGTTCCAGGAACCCCTGAGGATACCAAAATCCCCAGATGTTCAAGTCTCTTGCATTCAGCCCTCTATACCTGCGGGCTCTGCTTCCATGGATATGGAGGGGACCATATTAACTTCATGTGAAGGGTCCAATAAACACACAACACCTTCAACTGTCACACTATGGTGCAGAAATATACTCCTCCCATACACGGAACAATCACCCTTGCCTGTCAAAAGTTTTTACGAAAGATCATTTTTGAAAGAAGGGAAGTAGTGAAAAGTAGCTAAGAATTTAGTAGTAGTGATTCTGTGCGGGCACATAATCAGGTAAACTGCTTTTTTTTTTTTTTGAGACAGAGTCTCAATCTCTTGCCTGGGGCGAGTGCCATGGCGTCAGCCTAGCTCACAGCAACCTCAAACTCCTGGGCTCAAGCAATCCTACTGTATCAGCCTCCCGAGTAGCTGGGACTACAGGCATGAGCCACCATGCCAGGCTAATTTTTTTCTATATATATTTTTAGCTGTCCAATTAATTTCTTTCTATTTTTGGTAGAGATGGGGTCTCGCTCTTGCTCAGGCTGGTCTCGAACTCCTGAGTTCAGGACGATCCGCCCGCCTCGGCCTCCCAGAGTGTTAGGATTACAGGCGTGAGCCACTGCGCCCGGCCCTTAAACTGCTTTGTTTTACCTGTTTGTTCTCTTGCCCTAAAAAGCTTCCTCCAACTCACCTGAAACCCCAATAATTGTATCTACAGATCAAAGTGAGCAACTGGCCCCTAAAGGAAGGTAAGTAGCTATCGGAGATGTTAGAACGAATAAGTTACCTGGTATTTTTTCTTTCCACATCTAGCTACTAACCTGATTGACAGATATAATTTTTTTTTTTTTTTTTTAAGGAGGAAGTAAGCAACAGAAAGGGAAGGAGGCAGGGAATCTGGCAAATAGGAGAGATGCTGAAATATAATTTGCGCTGCTGCTCAGGAAAGTGGAAGAGAGTTTTCTTCCGTCTCCTCCTTCCGGTTCTACATATCTCCAGACAGAAAAGTCTAAACATCAAGGCACCATGGTTCAGTTATATTATGGACTAAACAGAATTTTGTTGGCTGGCCTGTGAACTTAAGTCTGTTTTGTTTTGGGTTAAACACTTTTAGAATACAACTCCCTCCTAAGCCAAGTGCTGCCTGCATCAAAAAAAAAAAAAACAAAAAAAACCCTGTAGAGACAGGGTCTCAATACGTTGCCGAGGCTGGACTCGAGTGATCTTTACAGGTGTGAGCCACTCTGCCTGGCCCTGCCTCCATTTGTCAGGCAAAATACGTCCTGGTTTGTGACATTTCTTTTACTATTACTTTCTATTTTTTATAGATTTTGGTTTCACCTCTTTAAGTTAACTGCAAGTTCTATGAGGTCGGTGACCAAGTTAAGTATCCCGAAACCGCTAAGCCTCAATACTCAAAGTAAGCACACCCAGAGCGAGATTTAATTACCCATGTTACCATCCATACCCTTAGCTCTTGACTTCTACGTTCTAGGAAAATAAACCCAGCAACATTTGGACAGGTTAATTTGCAGAGAAGTTTTTGGAACTCAGGGGATGTCAGTTATAGCAAACAATCTTCCTAGCAGAACATCCTGCCTCACCCCCCTTAAATTTAGGCCAATGGTATCAAAACATGAAAGGTAACCAAAGCTTGAAAACATCCTTCTGTTTCCACACATAATTAGGCTTACATTTCCTCCAAATGTCTCGTTTCCTTTCTTTCTATCTTTGCCATCACCAACCTAACACAGATCCAAAGCAAGTTATCAAATTCCAAGATCTCTTATCTCACCTCTCACCCTTTGGATTCGTCCCACATCCAGCTAACCATTTTTCCTCAAACATGTTGCTTACCAGTCCCAAAAGTTTAAACTCCCAGTGCCTCAATGGTCAAGTTCAAAAGGTGCAGCTTTTTTTTCAAAGCCCTCCAAATATGTCTTCTGATCCCTGAAGTACTGATGCACAGAGGTCCTCCACCCATCTAAATCTGACCAACTTTTCAAACCAGTGCTAATGCACCTGTTCGGTGAAGACATCTGTGGTTCCCCCATCTGGCAGTTTTTAAAAGATAATAATCACAGAGAAGTGGTTCTTAACTGGGACAATTTTGTCCCCCTTGAGACACCTGACAATGTCTGGTGACATACTTGGTTGCCACAACTGAGAAGAGTGGTGCTACTGGCATGTGGTGGGTAGAGGCCAAGGATGCTGCTAAGCATCCTAAACAGGACAGGCCCCCACAATGATGTGGCCCCAAACGTCAGTAATGCCAAGGCTGAGAATGTTGCTATAAAGCATTGCCTTAGACTCAGAGGTGGGCCTGAATCCTGGCCCTGCTCTTAAGCAACTGTGTGACCTCAGGCAAGTTCTCAAATGCTCTGGGCCCAAGTTTCCAATTCTGTAAAATAACACCTATCTCAAGAGTGAAGGTTATAGGCACATAGGCAGAAGAAAATGGCTGGTGCAAAATAATCTACAGCTTTAATTACATTGTTATATTTGGTGTGTGTGCTGGATGTTACTTTCTCTGCAGGCCCCATGAAGTGAAAATTAAGAGTTGAATATGCAATACAAGTAGCTTGAAACTTTTTTCCCCAGAAAGAAAACAAATACTGAGTACCCAACATAGATTAAGCACCGTGTGGCCACTCCGAAGTTCCTCCATTTAGTACCTGTCAATCCTCACCTGGACAGGGGTCTATCACTTCCACTGGGAAACGGGGTTCAGAGGCCGTACACAAGTTACAACTTGTCCTAAGTCAGTCTGGGGAAGAACTGTATTATGTCTAAGTTTGTATAAGTAAAACCCCAAAACACTAAGTGAACACGGTCACCTCAGACCCGGTGACATGTCTATACACGCAAACTCTATGGATTCACTTTATAACAAACCCTAATGGCCCTCTCAAAGCGTCCCTTCCTCTGCATTTTCTGCCAACACCCCTTCCGTTCTTACCGGATCCCTGCACTGCTTTCTCTGACTCCTTCGGTTTTTCTTATTCCCTTTAGTCCACCTCAAACGGGGCCTTCCTAAGGTGTGGTTCTACTTAAAATTCCGCTCAAAACCCTCTTAATGGCTCCCCTCCCCACGGCATAACGTCTTGATTCCCAGGCGTAGCACTCAAGAGCTCCCACCTACGGGGAGTAGTCTCACTTCACGTAGACTGTGCTTCGTTAAAACCGGGTCGCTCTTCCACGCTACAACGAGCCCGGCGTTTTCCTGCCCAAGTATTTACTCTCACTGCTTCCTCTCCGTACGATGCTAACTCCCTCATTCAGTCTCAGCCCAACCCTGAGCAAACGCCATCCTCTACCAAACGTGTGCGGGCGCCCTTCCCTTAGCAGCATCCCTTTCCGTAACTGGCCACTCCGACCACACGCCGCCTAGCATTACGGCTGTGTGCGTCCATTTCCCATTCTTACGACTGTTTTTCCTTCCTTAAGGGTGTATGTTCACTCTTACACCACCGCATCCAGGGACAGCCACTCATAAAGGCGCTCAGAGGTGAAATGCTTTTGGAAATGACCAACCTTTACGAGTGACAAAGAAAACGAAAGGGCTGTTGCGCGTACACAAGCTGAGGGTCCAG
>RJWJ010016751.1:21736-34109 GCA_004363605.1 Indri indri | reverse complement strand
ACTGCTTGCCATGAGAAAAGGCATTAACCGATGGCAATCTCTTTTTACTGTGTGCTTTCCACGCTCTATTCCAAGCTTAGGATAGTCAGTTTTCTGAGAAAGCAGATGGATGTTGGTGGATATGTGACCTGCCCACAACAATTACACAGCTTTATAGTGCTTTAAATCATCCCAAAGAGCAAAATCAAAAACAAAGTTTCAGAGCTTGTCAAAACTAGTCTAATTAAAGCAGCAAATGTGCTAACTAGCAAATGTGCCTGTGCAGTGAGATAAGTCAGGCACCATCAGCTGCGAGGCAGGCTGGAGTCTTGTTAACATGGGTTCATGGGAAGAAGGATAAACCTAAAATTGAGGGATGAGTGAAGAAGGGTTTGAGATTCTCACGGAAGTAAGTTCCAGTCAAAAATGAAGTGTTCAGGGAAATAGTGGACTAAGTCTTAGTTGAACCTGGCTGTAATGCTTTTAAAAAGTCCAGGCTTGTAGGGGAAGGGAATGGGAGGCAATGGGCAGGTCATCTGAGAAGAGGGCCCCAGCCAGTGGTTGGAAGCGTTGGTTACAGTTCAGCTCAGTTAAGAGCTGTCCAAGGTGCTGAGATTACAGACATGTATCAAACTCAGTCTCAGCAGCCAAGAAACTAACAGCATAGCGGGAAAACAAAAACATAAGCAGGCCATTTTGACACAATAAGAACAAGAGATACCATTTATTGATCCTCCATTCTGTGTCAAACAGTGTGCTAGGCATTGTTTTTCATTACAAAATATAAATAGACCTTAACATGACCCTTCATATATCGTCCCCTGCCTACATCTCTAACTTCATTTAAATTAGCCTTTATGCAACAATCACCACATGCCAGGCACGTTGCTGAGAGTATTATATAGTTTAGTTCACGAGCCACACGAGCACAAGAGTGGCTGAGAACTTGTCATAAATTTGGCCCAGCCCTCCTGGGCTCCAATAACAGATAATTGGAGTGAGTACTCTACCCAAATTAATCTAATAATAATGCTTTTCCTTGGAAATTGGATTGGAATCTGTTGTTCACATCCTATCCTATCTGTTGCCACATCCTATCTTTTGAAGAGAGAAGATATAAACTAGGTAATCATTTGCGGCCTTGAGGACTGAGAAGCAGGTAAATCAGCTTGCAGTGAAAATTATTCAACAGACGCAAAGAAAGAAACAAGAGATGAAGGATGGAAAACCTGTTAGATTTTTTACTGTTCTCCAAACTGTGGTTTTGGTTCATACCCAAGGCCCAGCTATATCTCTCCTTTGACATAGCTCTGAAACATAATGACAAATTTTCCTATTTGGTTAAGCAGCTTAGGTAAGTCTTTTTTTTTTTTTTTTTTTTTTTCTTTTGCAGGCAAGAGTCCTAACTAATGCATCACCCATGGACACCTAGATTATGAGCCAGGGTTCAAGGCATAATCTCTCAGGCAGAAGAAAGCCTGAGCTCTCATCTACCACACATTTTAACTACTTCCACTCCCTCCCCTGATAATTTCCCTGCACACCCCCTACTCTGTGCTCCAGCCATACCAAATGACTGGCAATTATTCGAATGCTCCCCACAGTCCATTATCTACCTGCCATTGCAAAGGCTGATCTCTCTTCCTAGATAAAGGTTCCTTTCCTTCTTGGTCTGGCACTCTCATGCTTATCACACAAGACTCATAAAAAGCATTTCCAAGGCTCAAATATGTGTCTTTTGTCTCCCAGACAGGTCCTTATGCCAGTACGCCTGGCTTTTCCAGAATGCCAGCCTGCTGCCAAGCTAGGATTCCACTCTGCACAAACAGCACTAACTCACCAGTCTCCCCCACCACGCTCTGCAGCTGGGACCACATCCTTTCTCTCTTTGTATCCACTGTCTGGCACAGTGCCTAGCAAGCACACAAGCAATATTTATTGTGTGAATAAACAATTTTAACATTTTTTGCTTTATACATTTCTTCCTGTGCCATGAAAAGTGGTTGAAACTTGGTGCAGGGAAAAAAAACTGACTTGGTTATTCTGGATAAATCTCATATAATCATGGGATAATAGGATCAGGAAGAACTTCAGGGGTTAGCTAGAAACATGGTCTTTATTACCGAGTAAATTTCCCCCAACTGGTCTGCCTTTTACCCTGTTACAGCTATCTCTCCACACAGTAACCAGAGTGATCTTGCTGGAAAATGCAAATAATAGTATGATATTACTTAGTTTAAAATCCATCAATAACTTTCCGTTGCCTACAGAATAATATCCAAACATTCTGCCATAATCTACAAGGTCCTGCACAAGCCAGCCCAAGTGCATCCCTCTCGCCTCATCCTGGGCCATTTCTTCTCACTCATTTTGTTTCAGAAACATTTGCTGATGTTCTATTCCAACGTGCCAAGCTTGCCCCTGCCTCGGAGCCATTGTCTTGCTTTTCTCTCAACTAGAACAATCAGCTCCCACGTTTTCAGATGGCTAAATGTTATTTCAAATAACGTCTCTCATGGAGTCCTCCCTGTCCCCTCAGTCTAAAGTAGCTTGACTCCCTTCCCACCACCTCCTACTTCATTACTCTCTTCTATTGTTTTCACACCTATTGTCATCTTAATTATTTTGAGTATTTGTTGGTTTGCACCTGTACTCATTCTATTCTCTCCTTTCTAGAATGAAAACTCTTTGATGGCAGAGACCATGTCTATCTTGTTCACTGCTGTACCCAAGTACCTAGAATAGTTTCTTACAAATATAGTAGGCTCTCAATAAAGAAACGCATGTGGAATCACTGGATAAACAGGAGTTCAGGTGTTGGATGTCTTTTACTATTTGGATGACCTTGGGAAAAATCATTCATTTTCTCTGCGTCTCAGTTTCCTCATCTATAAATTAAGAACCCTAGTGAAAAACCTCATCTAACTCAAAATGGCATGGTTCCAGAATGGTGGGCCTAGAGTGGATATTAGAATGAGGGGAAATTGCCACTGAATAACTTTTTAAATGAGAAATTCTTAGTGCAAACACCACAGCACATGTCTGATGTCAAGGTTGATCAGCATGAGCCCAGTTGAGTATGTTTAGCTTGAGTAAAAATGGAACCTAATCATTCACTTTATAATCATCTCAGGAGATTTCTAGAATATTCATTCTGTCCATTTTTATAGCATGTAAATTGCAACATAAAATTCACATGCACATATGATCTTCTCTTGCATTTATCTCTGCCTGCCAGCCTGAGTGGAGAGGAGGCATCTGGGTTTATCTAATGTTAATGACAGTTTCAGCTCTTGGTCCCATAGCCTTGGCTCAGCAGGTCTCGGAGGCAGGGAGGATAAAAGTTTGAGCCCAACTGAACCATCATTTATCCTCTACCCCTCATCTCAAGCAGTCAATTGGACTTTCAGAGAAAAATGCTGTCAAGTCACAATTCTCTGCAGCATTTAGTGGCAGCAGTATAAAAAAAGATTGATGGACCACAGCCAAGACTGCTTTGTCCCTTGCTGTATGTATTTCTTTGTGCAATTTACTTAACCTCTTTAAATCTGGTTTAGCTAATTCTACATTACAAGTTATTTTTTTCTTGTAACATTTTGACATTATTTCTCCACTGTCTTCTTGCTCTCAACATTTCTGTTGTGATGTCTAACACCAAGAGGCATTTCATTCTTTAGTCTTTAGATATATCCTCTCTCTCTCTCTCTCTCTCTCTCTCTCTCTCTCTCTCTCTCTCTCTCTCTCTCTCTCTCTCTCTCTCTTTCTCTCTCTCTCTCTCTCTCTCTGTTTTTCAAGAAGCAAGAGAGCCTGGTACTTAAGATCCCAGGCTCTGGAATAAGACACCCCTGGCTTCCGGTCCCAGCTCCCACATGTCCTGCCTGTGAGATCTGGGGCAAGCACTTGAACTCCCTGTCCTCCGGTGCCCTCGTGTGCAAAGTGTGGATCGCAGGAGTTCCCACACCTGAGGGTTGCTCTGAGGGCTAACTGAGCTCCTGAGTGTGAAATGAACAGGACAGTGCCTGCCAGATAACAGCACTGGAGAAATGTTACCTGTTATCTTTCTCTGACAGACTTAAATTTTGCTCTAACATACAAAAATTGTCTGTTTTTCCTTGTCTACTCTGTCTTATACTCAATGAAGACTTTCAACCAAAAGGTTTTATTTTTTAAATATTTTTCTTAATTTCTTTTAGAGACAGGTTCTCACTATGTTGCCCAGGCTGGCATTGAACTCCTGAGCTCAAGCAATCCTCCCCCCTCGGTCTCCTGAGTAGCTGGGACTATAGGCACACACCACCATGCCCAGCTACAATCAAGAGTTTTGATCATTCTTGAATTCCAAAAAGTTCAAAGTCATTATTTCTTCAACTACTCTCTCCTTTCTATTTATTTTTACCTTTCCTTCTGGAACATCCAATATAAGATTATGGACATTTCTTCAACTTGTTATTCCCTCCTGATGTTCTCTAGGAGAGTTCCTCACACTGGCCTTTCAGCTAAGATGTTCTTTAACTATAGGCATTCAGCCACAGGGGCCATCTATTGAGTCCTTTAGTTTAACATCATATCTTTCCCACCAGGCATTTCAATTTGATTCTGTTTTATTAACTTCTTCCTCTTCTTCCTATTACCAACATCCTCTCTTATCTCCATGGGAAAATTTATTATGCTTATTTTGAATTTATGACCTGTCCAGACCATTAATTTTTATTTTTATACTATAGCTGACTTTCATATTCTTGTCTTTCTTTTATAGTGACTGTGTCCCTCAGTTGTGTGCTTAGTTTTTTCTGTGACATTATTTTCCCCTGGAGAGTATCAGACACCAGTTTCTGCTGCTCAGAGAAAGGGGGTATTAGATTTGGTGACATTACCCACTGTAACAGATAAGCACACAATTTCAGTGTGTTTTGCATTAGGGAATTTTATTTATTGTCACCATTTGTTGTGTCCAATTGCTATGTTCTTTACTAACGTCATCCCTCTCCTTGGGGACTATGATTTTCAGACCATCACGAGTCTAAGTTGTTGGAATGGAAAGCTAAAACTCTGCAAGTGGATTATTAACAGAGGTACTGCTCTCAAGTCCATTCCTTCATTTCTGGACCCATATATTCTGGCAATGGAAAAGATAGAGCTGAATAGTTGTCTCTGATTCAAAACATATACTGCAAAACCTATATTGCATCCTGTAATACAGAACCCCAAATCTTCAAGGTGTTTTCTCCTAACAATAAATCCATCTTCAGTAAGCCATTCTCATTTCAATAGGTCAGAGACTTCTGGCTAAGGAGAGGTGTCATAACACCTGACCATTCTGTGGACACGACCCATTGTTGCTCATCCGTTGCTGGGAAATGGGGATAAGGCATTCCTGAGTGTGAGGACGGTGGATAAGGCATTCCATGAGTGTGAGGACGGTGGATAAGGCATTCCTGAGTGTGAGAACAGTGATGCTAGCACAAACACTGTGAGCAAGAAAGGCAAATATGTACCTACAATATGTGTCTATTCCAGTGAGGATGGTCCTCCATCCCCTTCATGGTGGAAGAGGTCCAACATAATAAACATACCACCTGGTGCCTGGCCGATCCCCCAGGGAATGGTGCAATATCAGGGGTTTATTGCTGCTTTCTACATGTGGAAAATTGGGCACTTAGCAGTAACGATAGCCACGTCAGTCTTGGTAATGGCAGGTTCACATTGCTGAGCCCACAGATTGAGGGCAAGGAGGCAAAGCTACAGTGTTAAAGGAGCTTGAGCCATCTGCTCATGCAACTTATCCGTGCCTTCCAAACCTGCCCAAGCTCGGACTCCTATGTACTGTTTCCACTAGATGATAGATCGCTGCTGTGTACTGCCAAGGTGTGTCAGAAATACTCAATAAATAATGGGAAGCTCAGCCCACGTGGTCCCCAGATGTCTTATAGATGGGTATTCACAAGGCCCAGGAGCAAGATAGAATATGTTTCTTAAGAGAAAAACAGTTACCTGGAGAAGAGAGAAGAGACTTACTATAAAGTCCCAGAGGTCTGCACCGTGACTCTTCTATCGCTGCTGTCCAGAGGCTTCACGCAGCCTCCCTATTTCCACAGACACTTTAAGTAGCATCATATCTGCTGAATCATAAGACCCAAGTGGTAGAAAAACTTGTACCGCAGCCTGAACCTACCACAGAGCCTTCTCTTGCTCTGGTTTCCAGTTGAAACTGGCAATTTTCACATGTTCTATATGTTACCTCCAAAATCCAAAAAGACCTACCGTTCATTGTATTGCTTTATTCTTTTTTTCAGGGTAGGCAGTGTGAGGTGCATCATGTCTTTCACCTTAGAGATGATATCTCAACATTCTCAAGACCATTGAACACCCAGAAACTTCTCTGAGGTAGAAAGACCTCCATTTTTGTGGGTTTGGCCTCTGCTTCCTAATTCATTTATATCTTTCTAAGGCATCAAAAACACTTGCTACTTCTAGCTCACCAAATACAGTCAGCATAATGTCATCAACTTAGCAAGCCAGTGTTAATATATTTTGTGGAACGTCAACATCATCAAGAGTTCTATGTATTACATAATGACAGAGAGCAAGAGAACTGGTGTAGCCTTGTGACAAACCTGTAATGGAGTACTGTTGGCCTTGCAGGTCTAAGCAAACTGCCTCTGGTAGTCTTGTAAACTGGTTGGGAAAAAAAGAGCTAGGTCAGTACCTACATGCTGAGTGCAAGAGGTCATGTTGATTTGTTCCAGTAAAGATACTACATCTGGAACAGCAGCTGCTATTACAGCCCGAACTGATTAAGTTTATGATATTCCACAGACATTCTCCAATACCTATCTGATTTTTGGACAGACCAAACTGGAGAGTTAAGTGGAACGGTGATAGATATCACCCCCTCTGTGCCTTTTAAGACTTTGATGGTGACATTAAACTGAAATTCCTCCCAGGGTAAAGTGTTGCTCTGGTTTACAATATTGGTAGGATGGGGGTTGAAAGTTCCAAGAATCTTTGCTTAACCCTTCCTACCGTAAAGACTATCACACCTTGGGTCATAGGCCCAAAACAGAGATTCTTCCAATTGCCATGTATTTTTATTTCAATCACACTGAAGAAATGGGGAAATAAGCACAGGTAAGTTCATGGAACAACTGAGTCCACTCTGAGTTGGGTATGAGTCAAGACTTCATTTATTACCTGACTATTATAATCCCCATTTTGACCGGTGGGCCACAGTAACATTTTGGGTTCTCAGAAATTAGGTAAATTCAGGGCCAATGTATAATAATCTTCAAACGGTTTGGGCATTTTTTTCCCCAGTGTATAATCACCCTGTAAATAAATGGCCATACATTCCTTTGAAAAAGGCTTGGAGGAATATGTACAAATATATGTACTTATAATAATGGTGCATGATCTTTCCTCAGAGGGACATGGTCTCCTCTTTACTGGAGATGCTTTCAATTTGTGGACTTAGTCTAGAACCTGGCAAGAGGCCATAACTTTCCACTGTGGCAACTCAAATTAGGTTATTGGGTTTTTTTCTTTCTTTCTTTCTTTTATATAGATCACTAAGTACTCTAATATCCTGGGCATCTATTTAATTCCTAGAAACACTATGATCAATTAACCATGGCCAAAGATACCTGCAGGCTAAGGCTTTATGAATATCAATACATCCTTGCCGCCTTTATGGTAAATGCACCCATCTTGTCTTTGTCCAGGAAGAAGTGCTGACTTTTGACCTCCTACTCCAGGTTCCTATAATCTCCAATGAAATCAAAGAGCCCAACTCAATAGGATTCCCCTATTGTCATACTTGGCTACTAAGAGGAACAATCAGAGATTTTCTCTGCTTCCTCACTAGCGTATTCCTCAACACCTTAGTTAAGGGATAGTCTTGGTGGCACAACTATGTTGTGGAACATAATTAGAGGTGAGTGTGCAGGTCAGACATGATACATCTACTCCAACATTTATTTTTCTCTAATCTTTTGGATTTTTTTCCTCCATATCATGCCAGGGAAACTCTGACATCTCAATCTTATTAAACATAGTCCACCATTAAGTCTAAGTTCCAGACAGCCAACTAGTAAGCTGTTAGAGCCACCTCCAGTTGCGTGAAATAATATATTAAATTCTGAATCTTTAGAAAGTGTACCCATATCTACTAGCTCGTCTTGATATAGTGTTATATTCTGTTTTCCTTGTTCTCATATCCTTAGAATCCATTCTTACTCATGTTCCCAAGGTTTCCAATATATATTAGCAATGTCTTACAATTCATTTTATGTTTAAGCTATTTTATCCTGTGTCATAGTGTGTAGCTGCTCCTGCCTCATCATAATTTAATCTTATTTTGGGTCAACTAGAAATAAGGAATGGCTACTGTGGAGTTTTTGGGGAGAATTAGCATCTGCTTCAGGCCAGGTTATCACAGGATTTTCAGTCAAAGGAAGATTAATCTCCTCGGACAGCAAAGGGCAAGCTACTTCTGCTGGCAAGAGAAGATAAGGTCAACTTGGATTTCGGTATGGTCAGTTTCGTGTGGGTCCAACCAGATGTCCCCATTCTAAATTTCAGGATTTACTTCTTTCCCAATCAACTTTCACATGGGAAACTTGGAAGACTAATATTATCAATAGATTAAAAGTCCTGGTAGAGTTGGGGAATTGTTGCAGTTGGTATAAAGATATAGAAATAGAATGATATGAGGCGGAGGTGGAGGAAAAGCAATAATTGCTTAAATCCCAATTGCAAGCCCAAGGAAAGAACTCCAAATGGTCAGCTTGGGTTAGTGCCCACCCCTCGAGCCATCAACAACAGAGAAGGAGTAAACAGAGTGTTGCCATGTGCTGCGACACGGCTCACATTTGGTTCAGATTCAAATCCTGATTCCACTTCTTTTCTTGTTTTATAATCTTAGACAAGTTATCTAACCACTGTGTCTCTTTTAAGTAAAATATATAAAATAATAGTACCTACCTCGTAGAGTGTGGAGATTAAATCAGTTTATGCATGTAACACACTAAAAAGTATTAGTTAAATTAAATGAGCATGGTTTATTCACCTGTAGCTATATCGTGGAGTAAGAAGAGAAGAGTATTTCTATCAACCAAGGGAGAGAATTTTCAAAGGAAATTGTAGAAAAAGAAGTATCCATGAAGCCCAATTTATAAATGAAGAAACTGGGACTCCAGGAGATTTAGCAGCATGATGGGTAAAGAGTATAGCTGGAATTCAGGTCTGGGATCCGTTCTGTAACACTGGATGGCCACTCAGATTTATTCTCCTTCTTTTTGCATCATTTCTAAGATAGTTAATAGAGTCCGAGTGTTGAAACTCCAAAAGCTCATGATCGGCACAGGCAATGTGAGTGGTCTGTGTCAACAATTTGCAAATAATCTCACTGGTTATAACCTTCAGACAATAATTACCTTCCCGAAACTTAATTTCAATTACACTGGCTTGTATATAGATGCAAGTCACTATGTGTGTGGATGAAGCAAGCCCACTGCTCCCATCCATGCCTTCATGTGGCTTTTTCATGCTCTCTTAGACCTGGTAAAACTCAGAAAGCACTAACAGCTTGTTGTAGTAAGAATTCTGCAAAGGAAGTCAATGGCCAATGGAATGAGATACACGAGGATACGGTTCAGATACTAGGAGGGGCCTGTTAAGAATCTTGAACTGGGATGATGATATCTCATAGCATCTAGGTCAGAACAGAGAACGTCCCCAGTAGCAGGGGGCACCAGTGCCGCCTGGAGCCTGGGGCAAAGCCGATCCTCAGAAATGATGATAACATATTCACACAGCTGGAGCCCAGCATGCACTGGTGGACTTCCTCTAACTGTCCCAGACTTCAGTGAGACTGACTTGGGATCGGATCTCTCTACCACCTTACTAATTTTGTAGCCAAGAAATGCACCTGCTTTATTTCTTCACTATAAAGTAAGGCACGTTGTGAGCACCATAAATCAGGCACTTACCATACTCTAGTCACTGCTGAAGATAAGCCTGTCATGGCCCTTCGCCTCTGGGAGGTCACAGTGGCACCACAGACAGCAGATGTGCAATGACAATAAGGTGATGAGGGCTGTGGTAGAGGTAGACGTGGCTGCTTCATGAGCATGGGGGTCACAGATGGCTTCTTCAAAATCCCGCATTGCAATCTCTTTCACATTGATCCCTTAGCCTGAAATCAATTGCTAACTCAAGCTTTCAATAATCACAGCGCAATGCTATTATAGCAGCTATTTTAGGGATATAAGATTCAACCTAGAATCTTGCTCACATGCCCTTTCTTTTGTGCTTCCCACAAAGGGCTCTGGCCAGCAGTCAAAGGATTGGATTCTCTTTCCCTCTGCATCCCACAGACCTCCTTATACCTTAGCTTCTGTCACAAACTCCAAAACTAAAGTGGGCTGGAGCCTGAAGCATGCTGGGCCCTTGGAGCCTGTGCCCTCAGAGAGTTAGGAGAGAACAGGGAGTTGGCAGGAACAGGTTGGGGGAGACTATGCCAGCCATGGGATGATCGCAGGATGGAATGATCATTAGCAAGGGCCATATAGAGTGTCTAAGGGATCTCAGTGAATGAGAGATAGATATGGCCTAGGGCCATGCCATGGCTAGGGACACTCCAGACGTTAGAAATGGCCAGAGATGGGCAGAGGGGCAGCACCCGGCCACCAGCTATGCACTGAGGACAGAGAGGGGTATGGGCCTGTCTCTGCCCTCAAGTAGTCACTAGTCTGGGTTGGAGAGAGCGAACGCATGCTTTGCAGTGGTTCTGGTGCCATGATGCCAGTCTCTGCAGGCACGGTGTGTACACAAAGCATAGAGTAGTTACCTCTGCAGGGGATGGGTGAGGGAATACGGTCTTGGGAGCAGGGCCTCATATTTGGCAAAGGCTCCCTCTCAGCTGTTCAAACCTCTTTGGTCCAGTGGTTCAGGACAGGAATTTCGCTGTCAGATAGTCCTGTTGGGAATGTTGGAAATGCTAACACTCCCCCAATACATTTGAGCAGGAACCTTTTAATATGTGATACTCATTAATGTCTTGTAGAACTAATGTTCCAAGGAAAAGCTTTAGAGGAACAGGGCTTTTTGGCATTTCCAGAAAATTTAGCACTTAATAAACATGAACTTGCATCAATCACTAATGACTTCAATTAATCAAGAATGGATTAATTGATGCAGATCAATTTGAAAGAAAAAAGTATATAAATTTCACATGAGCCATGCCCTAGCTTATTCCCCTCATGTTGTGCACCAAGTGATCCCCCTGCCTGCAAAGTTTTCCCCAAGATTCCCTTCCCTGTCCAAGGCCCACCGTCCCAAACCCTACTCATCCTTTAAAGCTCACCCCAAATGCCCTATGAGAGCACCCCAACTTCCAGTTCCAAACTTACCTCCTGCCTTCCCAGTGCATTGTGAGTAAACCTCCAAGCAGCACTTGGAACCTGGTGTTGAAATGATGATACCGTCTCCCTCACAGGAAAACTTGCGCAGTGGGTGTCTACAGGGGCTTAGGGTGATGCTCTCCAGGTCCAATTTGCTAGAAGATAATGGGGACAGCAGAAATGAACTCAGAGGGGCCACACAGAAGGTGCTCCCAGTATCTTGGAGCCTCCTAATCCATCTCTCTTCCCCTTTCACCTCCAATCCATTCTCCTTACCACCACCCAGTGCGACTTCTCCAAAACATATATCCAATCATGATTAAAGTCCTTGAAAATTTCTTCTAGGTTCAAGCTCAAATTCCCTCTCATGGCATATAAGATCCTCTGCAATTCCTGATTCTCTTACCATTCCCCAACTAGGGGGCTTTGTTGGAGTCACACCAAGATCATTGCCATTCGTTCCTGACTCTAGCAAGTTCTCTCACATCTCCACATCCTTGTATGTGTTGATCCTTCCCCTCACTCAGCCCCTTCTAACCAGCCTGTCTCCTTTTGAAGCCCAGCTGACGTGGTCTGCCCACCCCCAATCCTGCCCAAGTCTCCCCAAGTCCCCTCGTCTGGGGTAGATCCCTTCCTCTGAGCTCCTGAGACACGTATGTCCTCCAGCTCAGCTCCCAAAATGGTGCTCCTTCCCACCTCTGTCATCGAGACTGAGCAAGCCCCTTGAGGGCACAGGCCTCCTGCTTATCCCCACAGCCCAGGAGCCTGGCCCTGGCCTGGCCATCACTGGTGCTCTCTCAATCAGCAAATGCTGGCTGGATGATGAGTGGGTGGAGAATTACTGATGACACTCATTGCCTTTCTTCAAAGGATCACCATTTCTCCTTTTTTTTCTTAAAAAAAAAAAAGAGAGATTTTAGAAAATGAGTCTGATGCAGTAGGAAAACACACTCAGACTTGAGGTAGGGAAATCTTGGAATTGTGATCGAGAAGAC
>RJWJ010016751.1:0-21636 GCA_004363605.1 Indri indri | reverse complement strand
TTCCCACCTCTGTCATCGAGACTGAGCAAGCCCCTTGAGGGCACAGACCTCCTGCTCATCCCCACAGCCCAGGCGCCTGGCCCTGGCCTGGCCATCACTGGTGCTCACTCAATCAGCAAATGCTGGATGGATGATGAGTGGGTAGAGAATTACTGATGACACTCATTGCCTTTCTTCAAAGGATCACCACTTCTCCTTTTTTTTCTTAAAAAAAAAAAAAAAGAGAGATTTTAGAAAATGAGTCTGATGCAGTAGGAAAACCCACTCAGACTTGAGGTAGGGAAATCTTGGAATTGTGATCGAGAAGACCTGGATCCAGGTCCCAGTTGTGTCACTTGCTCTCTGTGTGACGATGCTCCCACTGCCAGACTCTCAAAGGCAGATAGAGCTGGACTGAGGCCCCTCACAGATAATTTTAAAAATAAAATGATCCAGAAATACGGCCAGGAAAAGGATAATATTAATGCTTAATTCATCTTTGTCTCACCTATCTCAGCAAGTGCAGGGCCCCAATACCTATTTGTTGCATTATTTAATGAATAAATTAATCAATAGACAGACAAAAATGGATTCCTCCAAGCCTGGAAGTAAACTTTCAGAGACCAGATTTAAATGTTCCCCTGGTTGTGTTGAGAAAGGCAAGTGCTGAAGAGCTCAGACGCCTCATCAATTTAATCTTTCCCCAGAGAAGCGGAAACAGGAAGAAGCCGGAAGGCACTGTGTACAGGGCAAGCCCAGATTCTGCGCTGACACATCTGTTGCAAACTCAGAACCACCTGAGGATTTCTCTGCCCCAACCTCAGATCACAGCCGTGACTATCGGGAACCGGCCCTGGTGTCAGCGTTTTAATAAAGTGGACTCAAGCAGGATCACGTCCTCGATGCACAAGAGCACTTCGCCGCCTTCCAACTGAGGATGCACGGACAGAGCCTGTCCTCCGTCTGCCGTCTGAAGGTGCAGCCGGGAGTCGGGGAAACAGTGCAGACCTGATTCCCGGGACTGCCGTGAGAAGCCCATGCTTGAGGGCCAGGCAGTCACTCTAGAATGTTCCATGCAAACATGAGCACCTTGCATTGAGACAACTATGGGGTCATCAGAAAAGGTTGAATTTATTTGGCTAAACTAGTGGATGTGAAAACAAGTTAAGCCCAGAAACCTAAAAGTTGGAGAGAACTGAACTAGAATCCCAGCTCAGTTGCTGACCAAGAGAGGAATGTCGGCAAGTTATCGAACTTCTCTGAGCCTTAGTTTCCTTATTTGTAAAAAAGGGATGACAAAAATATCCACTTTGTGTGGTGGTTGTGAAACGTGGGAATTAAACAGGATGACACGTCATGTCATAAGCCCCAACCACCATCCACCAGCTAATTGTGGAAGCATGAAAGAGCGAGCCCAGCCCAGAATGACCACCCAGGTACACTGTGGCTCTGGGAGGCAGGTGGTGCCATTTGGCATCTGGAAAACACCAGAACATCCCACCTATGGCAAAAGCCTTGGCATTGCATTTTCATAGCAGGCCCTGGACACACACTGCAGTCACCTGCAGGACTTTACAAAATTCCAGTGACCCAGGCCCAGCCCCTCAAAGATTCTGACATAAATGATTTGGGGTGAGGCTGAAGCTTGGGGGGTTTTAAAACCTCCCTGAGCAATTCTCTGGGGCAGCTGGGGTGGACAGCCCACCGGGAGCATGCAGGTTGGGCCCCATCTCAGTGTCTGGCCCACGTCCCTGCACCTCCTCCTCAGCAAACCCAATAGTCCCCTGAAGTCTGGAAACTGCCCCACGAGGTGCCGTCATGGCTGTGATTCCTCCGTCTCAGGGGGTCAGGGATGATTGCCCAGGACAGAGCTGGGATGTCAGGAGGAGGAGGAAGGGGCAGAGGAAACACGCGAGTTCTCTCTGATGTCCTCGTCCCAGTTGTCACGAGAAACACCAGCTTCCCTCCGGCTGGCTGGCTGGGGCACAGATTTCTTTCACCGTTTTTTGTTTGTTTTTATTGCTTTGCTTTAAAATGGGGCCAGTGGGAAAGGTACAGCGTGGAGCAGAGCTGGAGAGAGCTCGCAGGCCACGACCCGAGGACTCCAGTCTAGCATTCCACTACCCATCAAGGCACAGGGTATGTCTGGACTAGCCAGAGGGCTGGGCTTCCCAGGGGAGCTGAGGGCCACCCGGGGACAAGGACAGAGAGAACAGGCTACTCTCTAGAGCCCAAGCAGGCCCCAGGTGCACCTGTCACCTGCTGCCCAGGTGAGGGCCATGCAAGGTGGGCCCTGTGGGAAGCAGCAGCCCCTGCAAGCAGCAGACGCCTCCACCCCACGGTCCTTCACTGTGAACAAGAGATCATTTTCGGCCTCATGCCCAGCCACCCACCCACTTGGCTTCTCTGTTCCCACACCCAGCAGGAGACTGAGGAGAGGATGAGACGTGCTGCCTCCCCCACCCCCATCCCCCGAGAAGGACTCCAGCCTGTTCATAACTCATCAGTGTGCACAGCAGTTCCGTGAGTCATCTCATACTCACAGCCAGACAAGTTACGTGGTCGGAAGTCACACAGTTAGGAAGTGGCAGAACCAAACTTGAACCCAGGTGGGCCAGACTTCAAAGCCCGTGCTCTTTCCAGAACATTCTGCCACCTGACGTCTTCCTTCTGAGTGTTTGCCAGAGGATCACTCAGCAGTGCAGTGAGTCTGGGCCCGAGAATCCTCAGGCACAGGGCGCAGGGTCAGTGTCTTCCTGAGGCTGAGGACAGCAGGCCTGATTCCAGGTCCAAGAGAGAGTTCAATGTGAGGCTTAGAAATTGGGCTGCAGAGCTGCACTGCCTGGGTTCAAATCTTGGTTCTGCCGATCACTAAATGCGGGATGTTGGGTGAATCCTTCAAACTCTTAAGCTTGACTTTTCACATCTGGCCAACAGGGACTGTCATATTAGTGCTCACCTCATGGGGTTACTCTGAGATGTATATGAGACTTGAAAGCGCTCAGTAAGTATGTATTAGGCGATACATTCTCAGTGAGGCCTAACCTCCAAGGGGGTGGAAACTGGTTCTCAGGAGCTAAAAAATATTAGCTATTACAATGGACTGTGGCCCACCAAAGTACAACCTTATTCAACGAAATCTTATTTCTTACTATTTAATTTCCTCATTAGGGAGAAATTAAATTTTTCTCCTTAAAGGGACAACAATGAAATAAAGGATGAAAAATACCGCCATAAACACTGGCTCTCACTAGCCTTCCAGCCTCACCCCTCAGCTCCTCCTGCTCCTCCACTCTGGAGAACAGCCACTTCCCACACAGCCCTGGGGTCCCGCTGCCTCAGTTCCTGGGGCTCCCTCGTTTGGCAAGGCTCCTCCCCACTTGCAACCTGTTTCTCCTTATTTACCTCTCACAGTCGACTCCAATCCCACTCCTCTGTGAGGTCCTGCCCCGTCCTCTGCAGAGGAAGTCACTTCTCTCTCCAAAGCCTGCTGGTGATGCCTCCGTTGGAGCGTGGGAGCCTGTAATTCAACGTGTGTCCTGACAGCACTCGTCGTTTGCATGGCTGACAATGAAAAGGGAAAGTTATTAAATTGCAAGCCCCCTCCCAGCCACACTTCATCTTTGGGGAGCGAGGAAGCCTGCCTGCTGGGTGAGTCCCTGGGCCTCAGGTCCCTGCAGGCTCTGGGAAAGAGAGGCCAGGTGAGAAAATTCAATGGCTAAATTGGCTGATAACCAAACAGGGAAATCTAGACAGACACAGGAGATAGAAGTAGATCTGTGGTTGCCCAGGGCTGTGGGGGTGCTCTGGGGAGATAGGGGAGTGAGCGCTAAAGAATGTGGAGTTTCTTTTCAACTTGATGAAGATGTTCTAAAACGGACTAAGGTGATGGTTGTACACATCTCTACGTATACTAAAAACCATTGAATTGTACACTTTAAATGGGTGAATTGCATGGCATGTGAACTATATCTCAATAAATCTTTTTTTTTTTTTAAAGAGCTGAGCCCAAAGAGGAGGGGAGAAAGGGGAGCTTTGTGCTGGTGAGAGCTTTGGGAGGACAAAGGCTGGGACAGAATGTGTGGGGAACAGCGGCCTGCACCTGGGATTTGGTGCAAGAGAGATGGAGAAACTTTACAGAGTTTGCTGTGTCTTATGAGTGCATTATCTCCTTGATATTTTGGGGGAAACACCACCATAGAGATTTAAGCTTCTTTTCCATTATAAAGGAGGCTGGACTGAAGTTTCTTTTCTTTTGTTACTTCGACACTGCTGAGATGGAACCAAGAGGAAGCTGGATCCTCTATCTCTGTGGTCTCTTTATGTCTTTCCAGAGGATGGAGAGCACTTGGAAAACCCAGGCAGGGTCTCACGCTCTGGTGTCCCCCAACCTGGCCCTCTTGGGCTGTACATGGGGGGGTGCCCTGAGCAGAATCCCAGCCTACCTGAGCATCAGATTGTGGGCAAATCACTTCCTTTCTGTTTCCTTATCTGCAAACAGCAAGGGGTAGATAAGACTCCTCCAAATCCTTTCTGGTTCTTATAGTCTATGAGGTCAACAGGTGGTCCTTGAGAGATGCCTCAGTCCACATTGTGTTGCTATAGCAGAATACCTGAGACTGGGTAATTTACGAAGAAAGGGGGTTTATTTCTTACAGTTCTGGAGGCTGGTAAATTCAAGATCAGGCAGTCGCGTCTGGTGAGGACCTTGTGCTGTGTCATAACGTGGCAGACGGCATCACAGGGCCACAGGGGCACACTGAGGGCCAGACTGGCTGTTATAACAGACCAGTCCCATGATAACCCATTAATCCATAAACCCATTAATCCATGAATCAATTGATCTATTCATGAGGGCAGAGCACTCATGACCCAATCATTTCTTAAAGGCTCCACCTCTTAATACTGTTACATCAGGGATTAAGTTTCAACAGGAGTTTCAGAGGGGACAAACATTCAAACCACAGCAAGAGAGAAGGAAGGGAACTCACTCACGAAGGAAAACAGAGAACATTGTAACTTTATCTGTAATGTTTCGCTATGTAGAAAACCTGAAGCAAACATGACAAAATGTTAACATTTGTTAAGTCCAGTGAAGGACATGAATGTCATGAACACATGTACACACATGGGCACACACTCAACCCTAAACTAAAGACAGTGAAACGAAGGACTCTGAAAGCAGGTCGATACAATGCAAGTAAAGAATCTTAAAAGAAAGAGCTGGCCAGCAATCCCCTACCTTCTAGCCTTGAGACTTGCCTTTACAATGGGGACAGCAAAGGCTGGGAGACAACTGATGGCTTCTGGCACTTGCCAGGCACCGGGAACTCACACTGACCCTGCCAGTATCCATGTCCAGAGTCAAAGAAGGATCATGTGGAACAAGTCCAGAGCTGGAACAGCCTGATTCTGAATGACACACAGAAAAACACAGTATTCTACATTTATGGACTCCCAACCTCATGGAATGGGTCTGGGCTTTGGAGCCAATAGCTCTGCTCCCAGCTAGCCATATCACAAAGCCTCTCCGGGCCTGAGTGATCTCATCTTTAAAATATTATTTAAAATATTACAGAGAAATCATTGCAAGCTTCTAGCAGAGCCCTTGGCATGCGATAGATACCCAAAATGATATAGCTGCTAATAATAATGATGATAATAATAATAATAGCAAGTACTAACATATGGTCAATAGGCACCTGGTACTGTTCTAAGTACTTGAACCATATTCACTAACACATATCTCATGATTACACACCTGTGAGAGAGGTAATACTATTATGTCTATTTTTTTACAAAAATACAATAATACAAAAGAAATTGAGACACAGGGAGGTTAATAACTCATGAAAATTCACACCACAAGTCAGTGGCAGAGCTGGAATCCAAATCAGCAACCTCAACCTCACACTGTTGTGGTGTAGCCGTGGTGGTGATGAAGAATCACCTGTTAAAATTATGGGCTCTTACAAGGAAAAAAGGCCTAGGATTTTACTTATTCAACACATTTTTTGAGGGCATTCTCTGTGCCAGGTGTTGGGTCAGGTACCAGGTATACAAGGGAAAGGAAAACAGATAAATTTATTTCTTAAATTCATTGTCTCTGGAAACTCCCAACTGGGGTAAGAAAGGGGAAGAGGCCACAGTACTGCACGGAATCCAACTCATACGAGCTTGCAAAAGCCTAATGTTAAATTTTCAGAAATTTTGCATGTGGTTGTTAAACTCAGCCATTATGGAAAATTAAATTATATAAACTTACAAGAAATTACATTAAAAACAAAGATAAAAAAATCCTAAAAATTCACCACATCCTAATGACTTTACTACAGTTGACTGCATCTACACTCTTACAGTTACTCGTACCTATCGTGTCTACACGGTGGGAAGGCCAGGCAGTGGTGACCACTGAGTGTCTCTTCCCACTCCACGATCAGGGTCATCTCACTCAGCCATGGTGGGAGTGTTTACATCACAGTAATCTGCAAACTCTACAACTCAGTGCTTTGCTTATTGTTTTGTTGATTGTCTAAGAAAGCAATGAAGAAAATGTCAATAGTGCAAATTAAATGTAAAAGTGTATCACATCTGTTGCCACTACATGGTGAGTAGTGAAATGTGAGGAAATACCCCAGTATTCAACAACTACGAAGTGACTCAGCAAAGAAGTTGCCCACACTATTGAAAAATGAGCAAAGTCTGACATAGTTTCATTGTTTCATGTTTGTCTTATTCATTAATGCGAACAAGACCATCATGTTGAAATTATTCATTCATCAATTGCAACCATTAATTTTCTCACAGATTAAATCAATAAAATTGGCAGAAATCGATTAATGCATTCTATGACAATCTATTGGTTATATGGAATTTGTAATAAAGAATATTGTATATTTTATTATTATCTATAGATTATGTGCCATGCATCTTTTATATAAGTTAATTTTTTTATTGCAGCATATTATGGGGGTACAAATATTTAGGTTACATATATTGCCTTTGCCCCACCCAAGTCAGAGCTTCAAACGTGTCCATCTCCCAGACGGTGCGCTCTGCGCCCATTAGGTATGAATATAATCTCTACTAAGCTTATTTATGTATATGTAGGCACACGTTCTCCCCACAGACCCAATTGTTAAACACAAGGACACCATTAAAAATGGGTGAATTAGATCTAATTCATAAAGAATATGGGAAAGGCATGCATTAACATATTTGAAAAATGATCTTCCAGAAATGTTTACAGGCCTCCCACTGTTCCCACTGAGGATTCTGTCTTGGAATTATAAACTCAGACATCACTCATTATTTTCTCACTTAAGGATGTAAGTAAACTTATTGTAAACACCCCTTTGCATGGAGTATGTGTACCCAGGGCCCTCCCTAGAGCTTTGACAAATCCTACCCTGTCTTCCTCTGGGTGGGCTCAATTCACTTCCTTCTCCTCCCACACCTGTTGTCTTGGGTCAGCTTTGGCCTGTCCTGGGCAGAAACCACACTTGATACTCCTTTCCAAGAAAAAATCCACCAAGCCAAGTGTCTAGAGTAAAAAAAAAAGTACTGAGGAATTGATGCCCCATAAAGCAACCCGCATGATTACGGCATTAAATGGAAAAATACTCCAGTTTCTTCACCCCTTAGATGAGTCATGGTTCATAGTGTCTCCTAGAAAAATCACATGCCAATTGCCCCCAGCAGTAATCTGCTCAACACATCTTGATGGGCTTCCTTCTCTTTGCTGTCTCACTTTCCCTGCTCCCCTACTGGTATTTCCTGGGATCATCTCCTACCATGCAAAGGCAGAATCATAGTTTCATGGCTATAATGGATGGATTACAAAAATGGTCCCAATTCTTCATCTCTTCCTGTGTCTAAGTCCTTTACGATGTGACTTTGTAGCTTCTCCCATCTAGCTGTGTGGCTTCTTCTGGTCAATAGAATGCAGTGGAAGTTCAGCGTGCCAGTTCTGAACCTAGGCTTCCAGAAACCATGTGCACATCTATTCTTTTTCCATCCTTTTCCATTAAAACATGCCTGGTTATCTTGGTGGGGGAAGGAGACACTTAGAGCAAAGCCAAATTAGCACTATTGCCCAAATTGAAGCCCATGAAGACATGTGAAAGAGTCCAGAAAAGTTTAGCAAAGCTACCTAGCCAAATTTCAACTGACCACAGAAGTATGAGTGAGCCAAGTCAGGCACAGATCAGATCAGCTGACCTATAGACAAGTAAACAAAAATAAATGCTTATTGTTGTATGCTACCAAGATTTTATTAGTTATTATGCACGATACTCTAGTAAAAGATAACTTGACTGTGGGTCACATTCTCCTATTTCTTCATATGTCTAGTAATTTGGAATTGTATCCTAGACATTGTAAAAGATACACTGTAGAGACTCTGGATTCTGTTATATTCCTCTCAAGATTATTGGTATTCATTTTAGCAGGTAGTTCACTTGGCTGAACTCAAACTTCAAATCCCATCTCCTCTTCAGTAGCCAACAGTGAAATTTCTGCTTATTTCTTTTCATTTTAGCTGGACCACTTGTAATTTGCCCCAAGCTTGCATAGTTCAAGCCAGGAATTTGGGCATAATTTATACACAGAACTTGGGCTTTCTCTTTGTGTTTCTCTCCTTTGTAGGAGTTTTCCTATCACTTTAGACATGTAATGATGGTCCCAAACTCAGTCTTCTTGATCTCTCAATAAGTAACACTTCAGGTATCTATCTGAATTTTTGCCACCTTGAAGAGCAACAACCGCAATCTGCCCTCAGGTGCAAAACTGTGGAAATGGAAAACTCAGGGCTGATTTCTTCTTCCAGGTTTTCTGAAATCCCCTGTAATTTCTGTCCAATTTTGTCACTCTTTAGGGCCTCTATATAGTTTCTTAAAAATATTTTGTCCAGAGTTTATACAGTTGACCCTTGAACAATACAAGTTTGAACTGTGCAGATTCACTTACACATGGATTTTTTTTAAATAAACATATTAGAAAAATTTTTGGAGATTTTTGACAATTTAAAAAACTCACAAACTGCAAGAGTCTAGAAATATAAAAAAAATTAAGAAAAAGTTAGGTATTTCATGAATGTATAAAATATATGTAGGTACTAGTCTACTTACTACTTACTACCATAAAATGTACACAAATCTATTACAAAAAGTTAAAATTTATAAAAACTTACACACATTTATAGATTGTACATGGCACCATTTGAGAAAAATGTAAGAAATGTAAACAAATGTAAAGATGCAATATTAAATCAAAATTGTATAAATCAACTGTAGTTCATACTGTACTACTGTAATAATTTTGTAGCAACCTCCTGTTGTTATTTTGGTTAGTTCAAGTGTTGTAAATGTTGTCATGTGATGACAATGATCTGTTTGTCTCTCCAGTAACTTGCATATCACAGGAAAAAGTGATGTCTCAATGGTTCTCATGTATTTTTTATTGCATGTGGTTTTTAGTGCAATACCATAAACTTTGAATAACACCATGGAACCTCTAAAAAGTGTCACTAGAGATGTTGGAAGTGCTATGAAGAAGCAGAGAAAAGTCATGGCATTACAAGAAAAAGCTGAATTGCTTGATATATACCATAAATTGAAGTCTGCAGCTCTGGTTGCCTGCCATTTTGACATAAATAAATCCAGTGTCAGGACCACAATAAAAAGAGAAAAGGAAATTTGTGAAGCTTTTGCTGCAGCTATAACAGTGGCACAAATATTTTGCACTTTTTGTGAACTACCTTATCTCATATCGAAAATGCAGCTTTTATGTGGGTACAGGATTGCTATAAGAAAGGCATACCTATAGACTGTAAAATGATTCAAGAAATAGTGAAATCATTATATGACAATCTAAATCAAAAGGAAGGCGAAGGATCTAAAACTGGAAAATTTAATGCCAGCAAAGGATGGTTTGATAATTTTAGAAAGTGCTTTGGCTTAAGAAATGTCAAGATAACAGGAAAAGCAGCTTCTGCTGACCAAGAGGCAGCAGATGAATTCCTAGATGCCATTAAGAAAATCATTGAAAAGAAAGGATATCTGCCTGGAGATACTGCCCTATTCTGGAGAAAAAAATGCCACAGAGGACATTTACTAAGGGAGAGAAATGAGCACAAGCATTTAAGGCAGGAAGAGACAGGCTAACTGCATTGTTTTGTGCAAATGTAGTTGGGGTTTAAGAACAGGACTGCCCTTATCTATAAAGCTGCTAACCCGTGAGCCTTAAAGGGAAAATATAAACACCAGCTGCCAGTCTTTTGGTTCACAACGAGAAGGCCTGAACATTAAAAACCCTTTTTCTTGGCCAGGCATGGTGGCTCATGCCTATAATCCTAGCACTCTGGGAGGCCAAGGCGGGAGGATCGCTTAAGGTCATGAGTTCAAGACCAGCCTGAGCAAGAGTGAGACCCTGTCTCTACTAAAAATGGTAAGAAATTAGCTGGACAGCTAAAAATATATAGAAAAAAATTAGCTGGGCATGGTGGTGCATGCCTGTAGTCCCAGCTACTTGGGAGGCTGAGGCAGTAGCATTGCTTGAGCCCAGGATTTTGAAGTTGCTGTGAGCTAGGCTGATGCCACGGCACTCTAGTCTGGGCAACAGTGCGAGACTCTGTCCCCAGAAAAAAAAAACTCTTTTTCTGGATTGGTCCCATCGATGCTTTGTCCCTGAAGTCAGGAAGTACTTTGCCAGTAAGGGACTGCCTTTTCAAGGTCTTTTGACATTAGACAATGCCCGTGGCCACTCAGGACCCCATGAGTTCAACATCGAAGGCACTTAAATGGTCTTCTTGCCCACAAACACAATCCATCTAATCCAGGCTCTAGATCAGGGGGTCATAAGGACCATTAAGGCTCATGGTAGTCTATGGAAGGAATTGTGACTGCTACGGAAGAGAACCCCAATAGAAAGACCATCATGAAAGTCTTGAAAGAGGACACCGATGAAGATATCATCATTGTTACTGAAAAAGCTGTGAAAGCCATCAAGCCCCAAACAATAAATTCCTGCTGGAGAAAACTACGTCCAGATGTTCTGCATGACTTCACAGGATTTACGACAGAGCAATCAAGGAAATGATGAAAATGACTGTGGATGTGGAAAAAGAGGTGAGGGGTGGGAAGGGTTCCAAGACTGGATCTTGGAGAAATTTAAGGGCTGATGGATGCCACACCAGAGGAATTAAGAGAAGACGACCTGATGGAGACGAATGAGTCTGAACCAGTGCCAAAGGATGAGGAAGAAGACATAGAAGAGGCAGTGCCAGAAAACAAACTGGCATTAGACAATCTGGCAGAAGAGTTCTCATTACTCAAGACTGCTTTTATTTTCTTTTACAACACAGATCCTTCCATGATATGGGCACCGAAACTAAAGGCATGGTGCCAGAAGGATTGCTACCATACCGAAACACTTTTAGAGAGATAAAAAAGTTTAAAAAGTCAGACATTACGATGTATCTCTATGAAGATACGCTGAGTGTGCCTGCCTCTCCTTCCACCTCCTGTCCCTCTGCCACACCTGAGACAGCAAGAACAACCCCTCCTCTTCCTCCTCCTCCTCGGCTATTCAATGTGAAGAAGACCAGGATGAAGACTTCTATAATGACCCACTTCCACTTAATAAGCCGTAAATATATTTTATCTTCCTTATGTCTTCCTTAACAACATTGTCTTTTCTCTGGCTTACTTATTATCGTAAGAATATGGCATATAATACATATGACATACAAAATGTGAGTTAATCTACTATTTGTGTTATCGATAAGGCTTCTGGTCAGCAGTAGGCTATTAGTATTTAAGTTTTTGGTGAGTCAAAGTTATTTTCAGATTTTTGACTGTGCAGGGCACAGCACACCTGTATTGTTTAAGGATCAATTATAGCCGTTATTGGTAGCAGAGTGGGTCCAGTGCAGATGACTTCATAATTACTAGAAGCAAACTTTCAGCAATAGGTAACTGATGAATGGGTTAATAGAGCCAAAGCTCTTTCTCTGATGGCAGCTTAAATTCATCTAAGCAAAACATCTCAAAGTTGGAAAAGGACCACGGGAGTCATCTAGTGTTTGATTAAGCCAGGCACTCAATCAATGTTTGCTGAATTAAATTAAACAACAAATGCTGGGATCTCCGGGACTGATTTGTACAGCTGTAACATGGCTCTAATCAATGGCTTATTGACTGTTGTTGGGTCTGCTGCTGCAGGAAGTGTCTGTGGAGGCTCATCATCAAAGCCAGAGATCAAAAGACCGGGGAGAATTGTATGCCAGGTTGGGAAATCATCTCCCTAACCACAAGAAGTTACCATAATTCTAATGTCTTTATGAACTCCGGGAAAGTTCACAGACCTTGAGCATAGTTGGGAGAGGCAATGAAGAAATGTTGTAGCTTGGAGCCTCTGAGAAATAGAAGATATGTTTTCAAAAGGAAAGTGTCCTAGTATACTGGGATATAAATAGATGACTGCATAATTTATCATCAGAAACAGGGCACTTATGAGAGTGAAGGGGATTCTCACAGTAATTATGCTGGGGAAACAGGTCTGAAGTGATACTGTCCCAGACAAACTGGGATGTATAAGACCTTGAGTGGTGTTGGGTATGGGCTGTTTCTCACTGGCATATTGGGAGAGAACATAACCCTGATGCCCTATGAGCAATGAAATCATCATGATCAACGCAGCTGTCCCCAGCCCTCCTGGGTACCCACCACACAGCTCCCTCAGACAGCCCTGGGGCAGGCTGGAACTTCAGTGGTGAGTGTCTGGGGAAGGCAAGAGACTGGAACTGAATTCACTGGCTCTAGTTTAAAGCCAGCCCCTAAAGACAGCCAGATATACAAGTTTTAGTGTCCAAGGAGCCTGGAAAACTTGAGCTGCAGTCACACAGAAGCTGATATCCCAGAAAGGTTGACATGGCAAACAGCACCCCATGCTGTAGCAATTCTAGAAGCCATGGCCTTCTAACTGGTTTCATTCATTCATTCAACAAACACCTATTGAGGCAGGGCTCTAGACTAGGGGATGAGGTTACAATGGCAGCTTAGAGGCACCCCAGTTTGCAGGAGGCAGGGTCTGCTCTCAGGAAATGGGGCTTCAAGGCTAGTCAGGTGGTCAGGGCTGTGCCACAACTGCCAAGGCTCAGCCCTGGGCAGCAGGTTAAAGAGGGCAGGGCAGGAGGGTGGCTGGGGTGGGCTCAGTGGGCTGAGTTCTGTCTCATTCCAGCCTTCTGAAGAGATAGATGCCTGGCTCTGGTATCAGACCTGAGTTTAGATTCTGCCTGCATCCCTCTGGCTCCTCATTTGTGAAGTCAAAGTGACAATTTCTATCCCCCAGAACCTCTGGGGTAAGAAGGGGGGACAGGTTAGGGCCCAGCTGGCTCCCTCTCACCACAGGTGCACCCAACCCCCAGCTTCAAGGGCTGTGGAGAATTCCACCCTGCAGGAGCTGTCTAGCCTGGGACGCCTGAGAGCGCACACACTTGCCCCAGGAGGCTAGAAACTGGCTGAGATGGGCACACAAACTCCACCCCTTATCTCAGCAGGGGATGACCCTGTGCAGTGATTTGTCCCGCAGAAACCCTCTGTGGATCAGGCCCCAGCCAGACTTTCAACTCTCCCCTTCTTCCCCCGCCTTACCCATAGTAGTCGGGGTTTCCAGGGTTTTCCGAACAGTGGCTTACGTGTTTTTGGAGCCTGGAAATTCCACACCTGCAGATGCTCAGGAAGGAGCTGATGCCGCCACTCATAATGGTATCTCTTCCTCCTCAGAGAAATCTCAGTTTTGCTCTTAAGGTCTTTCACTGATTGGATGACATCCCATCCAGATTATCAGGAATAATCCTTATTTAAAGTCAACCGATGGTCAGTGTTAACCACATCTACAAAATACCTTCACAGCAAAACCCAGATTAGTGAGTAATTCAATAAATGGGCACCAGAGCCCAGCAAAGACACAAAAGTAACTAGAACACTATCCCACCCTCTTTACCCCACACAGGTTTTTCCTGAAAAGACACCCTCATTAAGTCCCATATACCTGAACCCCTGCCTCAGGCTCTGCTTCTAGGAAACCCAACCTGAGACAGGGTGAAATGAAGTAGTCCCAGGGGCCCAAGGGGCTCTCAGCTCCTGACTACCGATCCTGTCCTACGGTATTAGATGATTTGAAAAAACCAGCCATCCCATGCCTCAGAAATAACTGCATTTTCATGAGGACTATTGGAAAGAAAAGGGCTTCAGGACCTAAAGGAAGCCAACGTGTAGCTCAGAGAGCAGTTGGAGCCCAGGGTTCTTAGCTGGGGTTTGTGGCCCTTGACTCGCTCTGTGAACAAGGACAAGGAACTCATCTCTGACAATGCCCAGCTCAAAGCTCATGATCAGAGAGGCCGTGCTAAGCCCTGTATACACTGAGGTTATGAGGAAGCAGAAAATAGAAAGTAAGCAGAAGCCTCGAATTGCACATAGGAGGTGCTGACTCGGGGAGATCAGGCCGGTCAGGCATGCAGGGTCAGAAGAAGGAAGCAGACAGGATACTGGGGCAAGACCACGTGGCCCACGAGGAAAAGGGAGGCAGAGATCGCCAGCTGAGATTCCCATCCTACCCCAGGCCTCATACATCCTTCTCTCATCCCACCTTTCCTGAAGGTGGCCTGAATGACTCTCCATCCCTTCCAACAAGCCTGGGGCTGCCCTCTCTCCCCACCTGTTCACATGACCAACTCCCAGTCATCTTTGGAGCTCAGTACAACCACAGCCTCTTGGGGACACCCACCCGACCTCTCAGTCTGATCCAGGTGCACTGCCCCTGTGTCCCCACAGCCCCCACTCCACCTCACCCCAGAGCACTTGTGACATCTAATTTCTTATTAGTCTTCCTGATTGGATCGGTTAGACTGGGAGTACCTCCAGGACTGGAGCTGTGTCTTACCCATCATGGGACCCAAAGCGCAGTGAGTGGCACACCATAGGTGCTCAGGGAATGAACGAATGGTACACAGTGGCTCCCGTGCTGGTGGGTTGGAAAGCCCTGCTCACAGTGCTCTCATCTTTTGGAAGTGGCAGGTCCATACCTCATTACCGTTTGAAGCTGGTTGTCATGGTGGCATTTCCCAGACACATCCCAGGGCAACACAAAGAAGAGGTTAATTCCAAATGGGCAACTCCAAGAAGGTGTCAAGAGCTGGTGGCATCTGAGCTGGGCTTGGAAGGATGAGTTGAGTACTGACAGGCAGGCAGGAGGGGCTCTGCCAAGTGGCCCCTGGAGCCAACATGGCACCTGGGAGGTGGGAAGAACTGCAGTGGGGACACAGGACCTGGCCAGAAGGAGGCTTCCATGAGCCACCAGGATTGCCCCCAGCTGTCCACCAGCCAGGCCCAGAGCAAAAGAAAAGTCCATCAATCGGCTGGTGTGAGCGGATGCTGAGGCCCAGTGGATTTACGGTGACACACATTGATTTTGGCTCTTGGAAGGTGTCAGCTTACCCATAAATTAGAAGATTTATCTGCAACTGCTACAGAGATAAGTGGCTTTGCGCATAAATACCTTTTGCTTTTTTTTTAAACTAAGAGTGCTAATGTGCTAAGGACATTCCGTGGGAGAGGCTTTAGGGAACCCTTGCAGGATCCCTGGGATCAGCCCTGGGCAGCATGTGGAGATGGCCAAGAATGACTGCAAGGTGCCAGCCTTGGGGCTTCCAGAACATGAAGCCACCCTGTCATCCCCCATCTGCCCTCCTGTAAGGAAGGGGTATGCTGTCAGTCCCAAATCTGAAGGATTCACTCACTCACTCACTTTCTCATTTATCAAATATCAACTGAAGGTCTATTCTGCTTGTCTGGGGCCAGGGACTGCAGACAGATGCAGAGGCGACCTAGACAAAGTTCCTGCCCTCATGGAGCTCACAGATAATGAGTGAATGGGATGCTACCAGATGTGATGCATGTAACGAAGAATGTAAACTGATTGTGTGAAAGGTATCACCCAGGCTGGGTGTGGGCTGCTCAGATGGGTGGCCAGGAAAGGCCTCTCTGAGGGTGACACTGAGGATGAGAATGAGGGGGTCTTGCAAAGAGGACAAGGAGGGAGGACATTCCAGACAGAGGGAACAACAGAGGCAGGGGAGGGCTTGGAATATTCCAGAAACAGAAAGGAGGCCAGAGTGGCTGGCGGTTGGGAGCAAATAGGAAAGAGGTAAGAAATGAGATGAGAGTAGGGAGAAGAGCTGGATCCCCTAAGTCTGTGGTCTGCAAACCCCATGCTGCAGACCTGTACTGGTCCGTGGCTTGTTAGGAACCAGGCTACACAGCAGGAGGTGAGCGGCAGGCAAGGGAGCAAAGCTTCATCTGTATTTACAGTAGCTCCCCATCACTCTCATCGCTGCCTGAGCTCCACCTCCTGTCAGATCAGCGGTGGCATTAGATTCTCACAGGAGCGCGAACCCTACTGTAAACTGCATGTGCGAGGGATCTAGGGTGCATGCTCCTTAACAGAGTCTAATGCCTGAGGATCTGAGGTGGAGCTGAGGCAGTGCTGCTAGTGCTGGGGAGTGGCTGCAAACACAGATTATCATGAGCAGAGAGGTTTGACTGCACAATAAATGTAATGCGCTCAAATCACCCCAAAAACCGCCCCTCCACCTCCCACCCTGGTGGATGGAAAAATTGCCCTCTATGAAATCAGTCTCTGGTGCCAAAAAGGTTGGGGACTGCTGCCCTAAGCCAATGGATAAGTTTAGGTTTTATCATAAACATGACTGGAAGCCACAAATGATGTTAAGCGGGGACATGACATACTTCTGTTCGAGTTTGTAAAAATGGCTCAGGGTCCTCTTGGAGACTAGATTGCAGGGGTCAAGCATGGAGGAGGGAGAGCAGTTGGGGTCCATGGTGGTCAGTCATTTGGGAAGAGGTCAGGGAGGGAGGGGAGGTGGCAGGAAGTGGATGGATACAAGCTGCATTTTGGAGAACTTGGCCAATCCTAAATGCCAAGAGAGAGATGCAAGCGGCCGTGCTTCCCAGTCACGGCCCCCCATGAGGAAACCAAGCCGGCCACCCCACAGCTGCAGGCACTGTCATCGGACACCCGCGTTGTCAGCTGCCTCTGGGAGGAGTGCTCTGAAGCCTGGGTGCAGCACCTGGACGCACTCTGTGCCATGGGTTGGAGTTACATCCCACAGAACCATGGAAAGCTCCATGGAGCAATGCACATTGTTCCATGGACCAAATCACCACTTCGCCTAAACTTTATCCCTGTGGCAGGTGCTTAGGAGACTGAGACTTTAAAAGGGAAACTTCCAGCTTCTGATCTTCCATTCACAGAATCAGTCCTAAATGCTTGAGAACTTTCTGGAATATTTGCCTATAGAACAGCCTGCACCCCTACCTTTTTTCTTTCTGGCAGTGTTGGAAAAAAAAAAATCTCTGTTTCTCTTTTCTCTCTTTCCCCAATGATGCAGCAAGAGAGATTCAAGTTGTAAATCGAATCCCAGGTGCAGAGGCTGTGGGTCCAGGTGTGGCTTCCCAGGACGCCAGGACATATCAGCATCAGCCCCGAGGCAGGCGGGAACAGCTGCAGGGGGCAGGCACCCCAGACGGTGACGGGGCAAGACCTTTTGTTCAGACAGACAGAATGGCTGGGGGAAAAGAGGAAAATCGGGAAAAGGAATGAGCTGCTGGGGAAGGGGCCAACTTTTTACATCAGAGCACCGAGGACTGCTAAAAGCCTGACACGGATGGCATTGTGTCATCTTTGGAGATTATTAAGGTGAAGTGGCAGTCATCTTGGTGCCACTCCTATGCCTGATCAAACGGACCTTCTATCATCACAGCACAGAAAACAGTACGCAGCTGAATGATGGCAAAATGATGCTCGGCTCTGTGTGTGTGTTTTACAGCCACCCATTAATAATTCATGCGGTAGCTAAATGGCGAGAGAGTCAGAGCTGTCTTCAGCGCCCGCCCCCAGCCTCCACCACCTGCTCCCTGCTCTTTGGGGGACCGCCCGTCCTTCTCTCCGCCTGGGACCAGAGGCGCCTGCCTGCCACATCATGCAGCGCCTGACACGCTCGTGACAAATGCTGACATCTCCCGTCAGGTTTTTCCTTCCACCCACCCGAAATCAAATGGGCTACAATGTGGTGATTTATCCTCCTCCCATTGTCCTCAGGCTGCCCTGCCCTCAGAGAACAAGCCGCTTTTTCCCCTAAGACATTTCTGGTTCATTCTCAGTCCTGGTGCAGAAAGGCTACGGCACCACTAGCTTGCAAGCCTCTCTCAGCTCAACTGCTTCCCTGACTTACAGACAGACTCCTCTGCGGTTCCTTCGTCATTTCCTCTCTCCCCCTCCCTAGGTTTTTAAAAATTTATTTATTTTATTATTATTATTGTTATTCTTGAGACAGAATCTTACTCTGTCGCCCAGACTGGCGTGCAATGGTGTGATCACAGCTCACTGTAGCCTCAAACTCCTGTCCTCAAGTGATCCTTCTGCCTCAGCCTCCTTAAGCACTAGGATTACAGGTGTGAGCCACTGTGTCTGGCCTCCTTCTCCCGAGCTTTTAAGTCTTTGAAAGGAGCCACTTCACGAAAAAGAGCTGTATAAAAAAAAAATTATATAGATAATGTAAACCCACTCTACGAAATAAAATATATGCATATTCTTATATCAATATATTGAAAAATAAATCCACCAAAAATGTAAACAGCAGAATTCTCTAGAAGTTTGTATTTTCTTTGTTCTTTCCTGTATTTTCCAAATTACCCACAATGTATATGAGGCATAACTGCCTGAGGCTTACAAACATGGACTCTGGGTCGGACAGCCTGGACTGACCCCGGCCCCACAATCCACACTGATCTGCGCCATCCCCCGGCCTCCCTGGGTCCCCTCTCTCTTGAATAAAATGGGATTCCAATCACGCCTCCCTCCTGGGCTGTCCTGGGGACCATGAGGAAGTTCAGGTAAACTGCTTATCACATCCCGGCACAGAGCGAGAGCTGAATGAACAGCAGCTCTCACAATGAGCCCGTGCTGCTCTTAAAAATCACGGAGTGCAGAGCATTTTTAAAGGAATAATTAAAAAATAATTCAAAAGCCAGGGTTGGGGGAGGAGAATTAAAACTTGTTCTAATCTTCAAAGCATGTGAATCTGAGGCTTCTGTGTTTGGAACATTTCAAAGCTTCCTGGAATCTTCTTCATTTGGGGCCCAGGCACTGGGGGAAGATGATAAAGAGGCCCCAGGAGAGAGGTAAATAACTGGCCCTGGGTGCCGGCTGCCCTGGGGGACGAGGCGGGGTTCTCCCTTGCTCCTGCGTGTGCCCGTGCGCGCGTGTGTGCGTGTGTGCGGTGTATTACATGCAGGGTTTGGGGGTGTGTGGTGTGGTGTTTGCATTGTGTGGTGTTTGTGGCATGTGGTGGTGGTGTGTGTGTGTGTGTGTGTGTGTGTGTGGTGGGGTTTTTTGGTATGTACGGTACACTTTGTGTTTTATGTGTGTGGTTTTCATGGTGTGGTATGTGGGGGTTGGGCTGTTTTGTGGGGGATGCATGTGCGGTGTTTGTGGTATGTGTGCTGTGGGGGGTGGGGTGTTTTGTGGGGTGTATGTATATAGTGTTTGCGGTGTGTGGTGCATGTGGGGGGTTGTAATATGTGTGGTATGTCGTATGTGTGTGTGTGGTGTATGCATGTGGCATGCATGCATCTTGTGTGTGGTGTGTGTGGTGTGGGGGTGAGAGTTTTGTGTGTGCATGTGTGTTTCCAGGCCACAGCGGAGGGCGGGGAGCCCAGGCAGAACCCGAAGACCGAGTCGAGGAGGTGGGCTGAGGGCACAGAGCTGCCTGGGTCCTCTGCATCAGCACATGGACATCATCCCTGGCCCTAGAGCTCCGCTGCACAATGGACTTGAAGCAACAAGGCGACGCAATGCCTATTGGCCACTTCCCTCCACAGGCAAGGCCCTGTCGGGGGTAGAAACTCCATCGTTCATCGGAGTTTTTAAAAAAAGTAACAACCCAATCCAGCAGTAGGGGAATGGTTAACTAAACTCCAAAGAGTCATGCTGTGGAAGACTATGCAACAGGTTAAAAAGAATGAGGTAGGAGGATTGCTTGAGGCCAGGATTTTGAGATCAGCCAGGGCAACATAGTGAGACCCCCATCTCTACAGAAAAGAAAAGAAAAGCCAGGCATGGTGGCACATGCCTGTAGTCCCAGCTACTCAAGAGGCTGAGGTGGGAGGATGACTTGAGCCCAGGAGTTTGAGGCTGTAGTGAGCTGAGATTGCTCCATTGCACTCCAGCCTGGGCGACGGAGTGAGACCCCAGCTCTGTGTGTTGTGTGTGCGTGTGTGTGTGTGTGTGTGTGTGTGTATAAATAAAATAAAAAGAATGAGGTAGATCCCAATGTGCAATGCAAAAAGTTCTCTTAAATGTAGGGCTGTGCAAAAGCAGGTTGCTGAGCAACACAGAGCGACAATGTTTATGCCTGAAAAAGAAGACACAAAGATTATGTGTGTATTCATATTTATATATGTACATATAAAACGTATAGGCATAAAAATGCATTGAAAAGAGATCCATTTTCCACACAGCTGCCAAGCGATCCTTTCAAAACATAAGTCAGCTCAGGCCTTTCCTCATTCTCAACCCAAGGGCTTCCCAGCTCACTGGGAACCAAACAGTCTCCCCATGGCCTGCATGCATGGTCTCTCCGATCCGCTCGCCAGCTACTCCCCTGCACCTCGGCGCGTGTAGCCACACTGCCTCCCGCAGCCCCTGAGCAGGCTGGCGCCCTGCCTGCCTCGTCGCCTGCCCACAGCCTCAGACAGGGCAGGCTCTGCTGGAGGCCTCCTGGGCAGCGCTCCTCCCACTCTGTCTGAAATGACGCTTCTTCCCCCGTGGCTTCTCTCTCTTATCCGCTTTACTTTTCAAAAGAACATGAACAGCAGCTAATGAGTTTTACTCTCATTTGCATGTGCGCGTGCAGGCTCAGTCTGCGAGCCCTTTGGGTTGTATACAATGCCATGTCCCCAGTTCATAGACCGATGCTGGCACACAGCAGGTCCTCCATAAATACTTATTAAATGAATGAATGAACAATACAGAGTAAACCACATCCAGCAGATGCCTCGTGGGAGGAGCCCAGGACTGTTCTGGAAGGTGGTCAAGGGAAAGCCCAGCTTTACCTCCAAGGTTACACTGTTTACAGTGACAAGGTTTTCATGGATTTCTTGTGAAACGAAACATTAACAAACACTGAAAAGAAGGCCATTAGATTTGATAGTTCAAGGCAGAGTCCTACGGTGGCGCTGCTCTGGGAACTCACAGGATCCCAGTGCTGGGATCACTGAGAACCGCGGAGGGGCAGGAAAGAGGAGGGTTGTGGGAGTGTTCCGGGCGGAGGGGACCGTGTGAGTGAGGCCCCGGGGGTGAGCCCACCTGCCAACCCTGCCTGGGGGGACTGAGGCACCGCCAGGCTGAAAGTCACTGACTCGCCCGCCATGGCAATGCCACACGAAGCACCGGCTGTGAAGACACGAAGACCTGTTGACAACAAATAAACAACACATCAGTACACTGCTTCTCTGCTTCCTTCATTGAGAAAAGCTTAATACGAAACAAACCCACAGAAATTTGGGGACCCCACAG